>JBBPDJ010000008.1:17173491-17229301 GCA_037974625.1 Cucumis cinereus
GCCAAAAATCTTTTAATCCCAAATTTTTGCTAAAAATCAAAATGACACCCTAAATTTTGTTATTCCCTCCAATTCTCTCTTTTTTTTTTTTTTTTCTTGAAGAACTATCTATGTCCATTCAAACCTTTTAAATTTTATTAATCAATTTCTTTTTCTTTTTTAATTTCTAACAATTTGATATCTAATTTTTTTTTTTGTCAAATATCATAAGTTGTAATATTCATACCATCTACAAGTCTATCATCGTTGAATATAAGTATTGATATAGGTGATGAAACTAAAAAACTAAAAATAAGCTCTTGCTGCAATAAAAAAGTTTGCGTATTTGAAGTTTGGGCATGTCTATTTCAATTAATCAAAAAGTAGAAATTATAAACATAAGTTTTGTAAGTTTTTTGAAGTTACAGATTCGTCCATACTATCGGTAGAGTTTGTAAGATCGCGACTGATCCTGAAACGAATGAATGGAAAAAGCAGCATGTTGTATCAATGAAAAATTCTAGTAATATTTTTACCTTACTGGAATAGGCCAAACCTTGTTTGAATTCTTGATGCGGAAAAAGAAAAAAGAAATCAAGTCAGGTCGAATGAATAAATGGATAGGGCACTATGCTCCAATTATAGAAAAATAAAAAGTAACGGGCTTATGTTCTTAATTCGAATGATTCCCCGATCTAATTAGACGTTAAAACTATATTAGTGCTTGATGCGGGAAGTACTTTTTGAACATTTTGACATTGTAATTCTTCAATTAAGTCTTTGTCAAGTCGTAGACAACGTGAGTTTGCTGGTAATAAAAGTCTACCAATGATATACTTTTATCGGTATTATCCAATGGCATAAACATAGATGACATTATAGGAGATGAAGCAAAAATGTGAATAACTCTAATATGTTTTCAACGATATCCTTCTATTATTGACACAATAATATGATTATAAAAGTTTATCACAAATAGACTTTGAACAATGACAAAGGCATTAGTGATTATTTTATCCATGGTTGAAGCTAAACAAAAATTGGGAATCACACTGATGTGTTTTTAAGGATGTACTTATATCACTGACAGAAGTTTATCAATAATAAAGTCTGCTAACGATAGAATCATCAGTAGTTAACGTTTACAATCATAGCTAAAAACTAAAAAAAGTTTGTCATTCAACATTTTTGTCGTTCAAAATATTTACCCATATTTTTTTTGTTGAGTTTTAAAATAGTTGTATTTGATTCAAAGTTTTCAAAATACATATTTTTAAATTCCAAAATTTAAAAATAAGTTTAACGGGTCATAATTTAAATAATATATCTAGTTATAATTGCGCATGACAAAACATGATTAAACAATTAGGTAAAATACACAAATATTTGTGATATAGACTCTAAAATGTCTTTAGGTATTTTTCAATAAATGTCACTTTTTATCCTTTTCTTTTGGTTTTTTGTTTTGAGAACCTATTTTTCCAAATTGAATCATCATGTAAATTTGTGTATATAATTTCTATAATTGTTGTGTTCACAAACTGGAATACAAGTATTATGCAATAAAATCCGTAATAACTAACCCTAATTTGATTGCGAGAAGAGGGCCAATAATCCAAATTGTTTGATTATTACTTGGAACACAAGCTTTACCGTTATAGATAAGATTGTTACTACATATACTACTACTACAATAGTATGAAATTTATACATATGTCATGTTTATTGTTATTGTTATTGTTATTGTTCCTGTCATCATTACCGTAGAAAGTTAAAAATATAACAGTAAACGTGAATGATTCGTAATCTAACTACGTTTACGATTGATCCATCAATAAAATTTCAACACGATTATACTAATTTATTTTTCGAATTGGTACAAGTGGCTTAAGATATAAAACGAACAAGTAATCATAAGAAAAAGTTATTAAACTGAGTAAACCCACAATATTGTTCTTAATTGACAAAAATTGTCTAACCATAACTTACCACGTGGAACAAGGTTGGGTACATCTTGAAATGCGGTCCTAAGTAATACCTTTGGCTACAATCAAAAGACAATGGTAGAATTTAGGACAAATGCATATTTTCGACCGTTAATTTCCAATGCCGTTTCCTTTGATTTATGAACCAGTTGTTTAGTTGCTTATGGTTTAGGCCTGTCGACTCGCACAACTCAACCTTGTCTGTGTCCTGCCATCAAAGTACGGCAAACACCATTCTCAGATAAAGATACTGTTGTGTCAGGAAAAAATGATATCAAACAAAATGAATAATAAACAAATTCACCGTACAAAAAACAAAACAAAAATATCGGAAAATGCAAATATTTGTAAATAATATTAATCTTTAATGTTTGAAGTAGTAACTTTAAGAAAACAGTCAGTAACAATTGATTGAAAATGATTTCTGAACTGTCCTACATTCATGTTTAGTTTAAAAGAAAAGAATTAAGTGATTTTTATATAATATTATGTTAATCAAATATTTAGATACATCTTATCTCACATGCTTCATATTTCTCCACCATACTAAATTTAACCCTAAACTCTAAATAAAAATAAAAAATTTACCTTTTCAAAAAACATTACCTTAAAAAATAAAATTTGTGTAGTGGAGAGATGTGAAACACGTGAGATAGGTGCATTCCGTATGTACCCAAATTTTTTATTTAGAGGTGCGTCTATCTTTGTGCATCTCATTAAATTATTTTATGATAATTAATGTAACACGTGACAAACTATTATTATTAACATTTAGAAATATTTTAATTATTTTTTTAGTGTGAGTGATAGAGACGAGGAAAGCATAAAAAATGAATGCATCTAAGTATTGTTCGTGATCTGATTTTAGATTCACCAAATTACTTAAATAAAATATATTTTTTATTAGATAAATCATAGAATAAAGTTATTGTTTTTTTTTAATAGTTTATTTGATTGTGAAAGCTTTATGCATATGCCAATTAACAAAAATTGAATATTATAAATATTGAAAGAAAATTCAATGCATATATATCATTCTAACCTAGGTATATGTGAAGAGCAATGACGCACGCACGCGCACACACATTTATATATATATATATATATATATATATATATATATTTGACATCTATTTCTCATCTCCATTTGTCTATTACACAAAAAAGTAATTTTAAAAAAATTATATATATTTTTTAAAAATAAAAATGTCCCATGGCAGCTGGAGTGTACAAAAGCTAAGGCGAAGGTAAATTATGGATCAACTCGAAGTTCTATGTGCAAGAGTCAATTCAACCCATAATTTTTAGAATATGTCTTTTTTTTTTCTTTTTCTTTTCATAGTTTAGACGGTTATTTCATTCTTTTATTTTCAAGTTGACTTTTTTCAGTAAACAAAATTTTATAATTACGACTTCAATATGTTACATCAGTTTTAAAAAAATTTATAACCAAACAAATAACAAACATTTTATGTAAATGGTTCCCTTTCAAATACATGAACGTAAAATACAAGTTTATATTCAAATTCATTTAAAATAGAAATAGCATTAAAAAACATTTTAAGCAAAATTTAAGTGTATATTCAAATTCATTCAATGTATAATAATAATAATAATAATAACAAAATCAAGTTGGGTTGGAGTGACTCGGTTAATAAATAATATAATCGTAACACAATTCAAAATACCCAACCCTAGTGGCAGGATTATGTTTGAATACACTCATTATTTGTGCATTTGAATACTTAATGAGCAGAGTATGATTTGCAAAAGAAATTGAAATAAATGCATGGACAGTAAAAAAATAACTCAAAAACATACCCCAAAATATTATAATAGTAAGAGAGCAAGCTTACGGTGGGGTAAGGCCAGTGGGAATGGATGTTCCACCAGCTAATCAGAATCCGTTTGGCTTCTTTCGGTAGATGTTCAATTCTTTTAGTTTTTGAGATTTCCTGCTTTAAGCTAATAACTTGACCACCATACTTGCGTAGAAGTCGTTCCTTCAGCTTGCCATTTTCATTTCCTGGAACAAGGTCAGAGTCTGCCAGTTCTACTTCTTCGCCACTTATATCCTCTTCCGAAGCAGATTCATCTGACAAGATGATAGACGGATGATCAGGAAAACCACAATCAACTTCTCCAAAATACGTATAAGTTGTGACTAGAGGTCAGATTGGCGTGTAGGGTAAAGAGAATGAGGCCGAACCGGAAACGTGGCCTCTGGTAGTGCATGCGCCGTCGACACAGACCATGTTTAACTGCGTTTCCATGTCGTTGATGAAGGAAGATGCTTCCATGAAAGGCTGGAATAGATCCAATTCGCATTTTGCCAATATCCCGCAGTATGTAACCTTTTCCAAAATGTGAATTTAACAAATCAAAATATAAACAGATGAACATTTTTTTTGTCTAATTTCAAATATAGCCAAATGGTCGTTTTTCTGTCATCTCTCTTGTACTTGAAAAAGACCAAATTTTTATTGGAATATACTTATAAGTCCAAAGCTCCATCTATCTATATTTATGTAATAGTAAGATGCTATATCTCAAAATTTGTTCATCTTATCATAACTTTTACGATGAGATTTTAAACATCTCAACGCTCCTATGGTTTGAACTCATAAGACATTACGAAGCAATCTCTGATCGATGATCATTTTAAACCATCAATTCAACCCAAAAAACTCAAACTCACAGGTGAAGATAAACTTAATTAATATAATATCAAACATAAAATTTTAAACATTTGTGACACAATTCAATAGAAAAAAGTTGTTTTCGAAAGATTTTAATTCATTTTTTTGTATTTATGGTATCAAAGTGAGGTGAAGTTATTTTGACGAGCTACAATCAACGAAAGCAACACAAATACCATGAACTCGTCGAGTTTGGGATCGAAACCCAAGCAAGTTGAAACGCTGGAAATTTCTTCAGCGATGCCACTTCCACGGTTGTTTTGGTCTATAATATTAGCGAACTCCGACGGTGTACCGACCTGAAAAAGTCACGAAGCATGGAGTTATCAAATCGGAATAATGCATCAATAGAGACGTACGTAATTATTCTAACAAACGAATCTACACTTTGATTGAAGTTAGCCCTAAACTAAACGCTAAAACAAACTGAACGCTCACAAAATATAGATTCGAAATTGTTCTTCCGACTAGGTGGTGACGAAACTGATAATAATATAGAGATTTCAAAATTTTCACCATTCAACACGAAAACAAATGTAAAACTACCAAATTTAATCTATATCGAGTTCTTCAACAGTTTTAGAAAATTATCATTAGAATTTTAATTTGTTTCATTCCTCAACACTATAATTCAATGGCAAGCATTTATTGCATGTCTTTACGTTTAAAGTATAGGAGCATACCTCCCAATCACACATAAATTTGTAATTCGTATGCGTATCTAGAAGATATACCTATTCATTGTCCTTTATAAAATATTTGTTTTATAAAAATATATTTTAGAGAGATGGAGAGCATGTCACACAGGGACTAGGGTTAGGGTGGCAGAATGCACGTAATCATTTCCAAAAAACCGTTTAAACCCTACAACATGACGTTTAAAGCTCAGAATAGAAAAACTACCTTAAGGCAGTTCACAAACGCATGGACAAGATTAGGATAAAGAGGATGAGAAGCAATTTTGGCTCTAATTACACCGGAGGACTCCTCCTCGGAATTAGCACCTGCTGTTTCAATCTCTACTGCCGAGGAAACTTGTTTCGGTTCAAAAGCCGGAAGTAGATGAGAGTGATCGGCAGAAGCCATCGGATAATTAGCAGGAAGGGGAAGGCTCTCCAACGTCGCCGCTGAAGAAGAGTAACCGGGGAGAGGATGGAGTTCGTAAAGATCCGCCATAGTTGACGGCGGAGAGAGAAAAACAGAAGAATTATTTTGAGGCGTAAAGAGAGAAAGAGGTAGGGCCGTACCCGAATTGTGTGTGTGAAACATCTGGAGAGTAAGGCGAAGCGGAGTCGGACTGTTGGTGCCCTTTAGAAAGGGCAAAGGTTAAGATAAATATATATGTAGAAAGGTTGGCAATCGGTTAACCATAACATTTAATTTTGTGGAATTGAAACGATTCATCTACAAAAATGTTCCTCAAACATTTTGCACTGTGTTAATATGGGGAGCAACATGTTTCTTATGGTTTAGCATCAAGTTTGTCTTGTCTTGGTGGTGGGTTCCTTCGCAGTATGCAACCATTTTGCATTTGATCCTATCGTAGATTGTCCACTGCTTACATTTTCATGCTAGTTAAGATAATTGTTTTTACTTATATATACCGTCATCAACAGCGAACGAAGGCTACCAACTTGTGCCAATGACCACCACAGTTCATAGTGTTTTCTTTTTGAAAATTTTGAAGGAAATAAAAATTTGATGATATTAATCATTTACTACACTACAAGAAAACGTACGTTTCTTGACGCATACATTTGCTGGAAAATGGCCAAAAATGCATCAGGAGTTCAACTTCCGACAATGGAAAGATCGTTGGGAGCTTAGTCAGGGAAAACCCGTCAGGAGACTATCCTCAACGAGTAACATCACCTATCGGGAGTTACTTACTCTCGAGGACATATTAGTCAGTGTCAAGAGTTACCCATATCTCCCTACGACGGCCTACCTGTCGGGAGTAAGTTTCAATACATTGTTTTTGGAATCATACTAGAACATCATTAATCAAATCAGACAGTTTTATATAAATAACAAAATTCTAGTACAACACATATATCCTATAGCAAAAGTGATTTTGAAACGAATATGTAGGAGGCTATAATAGCTCGCTCCACCATATACAAACTGGTGGGCCAAACACTCGTACAACATTTTGAAATCTTTACCCACCCGATTCATAGTGACAAATAAATCTTTTTCCAATATATATAGTCATATTGATATTAGTTTGTTGGATGAAAACTTGCCACATACTCAATTCATAGCAACCTAACATTGTCCACATACTTTTAGTTTGAATAGATAATAACGTACATATATAATAAATCGTCCTTCTTTTATCATCAATTGTGCAACTTTAGCTAACCATCAAAATTAGTTTGAAAAGACATCACTTTGGTTTTCTTTATTTCTTCCGAATGCTAAATTAAATTAATTTATTATTTTAGGACACTAGAAAGAGTTAACTCACCATCTCAACATTTTTATTTTAATTACAACAATAGTGGGAGTTGAACCTTTGACCTTCAAGAACGGTGGTCATGAATGTGTTACGTTTTATTGTTACGATTATCATTACCCTTTGGATACAATTGTAATAATAACCATAAAATGTGACAGATTTATCCTTCTATATAAATACGATGAAACAAATCCTTTTATGGAAAATACTTGGGTGCATCCCAAATGCACCAATCTAGTACTTTCTCGTATCTCTATCAAACAAAAATATGATTAAAAGCTATTTTTGAAAAAAGTAACTTTTAATTTTATATTTGTGTGGTGGATAGATGTGGAGCATATAGATATAGGTTGTACCTAATCATTGCTCTATTTTTATTACACCTATGATTAGGATTTATTACAATTAATTAAAAAATAAATCCTTTCGTTCTTTCCTTGAAAAAAACCAACCAATATTGTCTCACTTCCCCAACTATTTTCTTTTTCTCGTTTCCCTCTTGATGAACGCTATCCTTTTATATTTGACACGTGATGTGACCACTCATTCATTCTCACATTTCCCCCTCTTTTTTCTATTGGCTTTCTTTTAAATGAAAGCAAAACAATACTTCTTACTCACAAAACCACTCAATCTTCCGTATAAAATACTTTGTGCATCCTGGATGAATCCATCTAGATACTTTCTCATATTTTTACTATATAAAAAAATATGATTAAAAGTTTTTTTTAAAAAATTAATTTTTAATCTTATGTTTATGTGATGGATAGATGAACAACATGTAGATATATGCAGTCTAAGATACACCCCATCTCCCATTTAACACTTCTTTAGAGAAAAAAAAAGTTTTATTAATTTATTAATTATAACAGTAAATTATTATCCTGATAATAATTCTTACAATAATGCATTATAATTATCGACAAAAACACGTAGAGGTCCCCACAATGTATCTGTTTTCCTCCATTCTCAATAATTTATTTAACTTTAGCTTCAAATTTCTCCCCGCCAACTTTTTCGGTACTTATTTACTCGGGGTACATTCATCTCCATGTTGTGTTATGTTGTTACAATATATACTGTCGATATAATTTACATATATATGTATGTATGATTAAATCATAGAATTGAGAGGGATTCGAACCTTTCTTGGTCGTGTACTAAATACATCAATGTATGATTTGTTGTCATGTTCATGTTAATCGATGCTAGAAATGATTAAATTAAATAGGATATAAGATAGGGCGGAAGAAATTAAAAATAAGAAACCCTAAAAGATAGGGGTGGAAGCCAAAACAGTGAAGCATTTGAAATGGAAAAACATTAGGGCTCGCCACTGTTGTCCAGCGAACATGTGGTCGGCACTTACTGCAGGACACCGATCCACCACTGACGGAAGCGGCTGAGTCCGGGCGTTGTTTCTTAGGTTGTGGAGCGTTTAGGGAGAACCCGATTGCCGCCGAGATAGTGAAGCGGCGTTGGTTGGTGCTTTGCTCCGGCGTCCGCATCACTATTTGGAGTTGGTCTGTTGAACTTATCTTCTTTCTTTCGCTGTTCTTTCAGTAAAACAAAGAAAGAAACAACAATTATTGAGATTATTAGTGAATTGGGTTTCATGTTTTGAATGATTTCGAGGAAGAAATAAAGATGAATTGAATTGAGAAAGAGATTTACAGGAAAGATTGGTAACGGTGGAGAGAAGGAGTGATATTTGTTTGGTTGTTTATTTTTTGTTGTACAATACAATATCCATACAACATCCACCAAATTAAAAAGTACAACAATCAAATAATATTTTTCCTTATTTTTCCCTGGAAATAAAATAGTCGATAAATATTGTATATCGTCGATAAATTTCTGTCTATCATAGAAAAATCAGTGACCAACTTCTATCAGCCACTGATATAAGCTAAAGAAAAATCGTGAATCACTTTAATATATTTTTTATGATATGCTTCTATCATTTGCTAGAGGTTTATAGATTATAAAAGTCTATCATTGATAGAAACATTATCCATCAATTTCTATTAACTATCAAAACTAAACAAAAATTGTGAATTGTGTTGATATGTTTTCAAGGACGGGTACTTCTATCCTCAATAGAAGTTTATCGGAGATTAAAGTGTATCACTTATAAGCTAAATATTAATAATCAATTTTTATCATTTATAGAAAAAGAATAATGTGAACTACGGTAACATGTTTCAAAGGATATGCTTATATCGTTGATAAGAGTCTTGTCACTTATAAAAGCCAAAACCCTAGTGATGGAGGTATCAGTCATAGCGATATATCAACAATAGTGTGTTATCATTGAATAAACTGATATATTTATTTGATAGAATCCTATTTGTGATAAAAAAAAATAGCATTGATAATATTGTATCAATATAGACTTCTGTAAAATGAGTCTATCAACAGATTGTTATCGCTTATAGAAATATATACCTAAAAAACTGGGTATTTCATATCAATGAGTTTTTTTTTACATTTTCTATGGGCTAAAGGGTTAAAGGTAAATTTTGCTATTTATGCGTTTAGTTAAAAAAGAAAAAAATAATGAGAGTCTATCAATAATATACTTCTATCAATAATGATAGACTTCTATCGCAATCAAATATATCATTGATAGACTCTAAAAATTGGAAATTTTATGACTTGAGAGTTTATTTTATATCTTATATAGGTTGGAGTTAAATTTCGCTATAGTTATAACTAGTTATAAGTTTTTCTACTTTTATAATATTTTAATCTAATTTTGCTATAAAGGTAAGGAGTCGATAAAATTTACAACCCGAACAATTTGGTTAGGTCTAAAATATTCTTCAACCCAATCAACCTAGGAGCACCACTGTTAGCCCTTTTAACCGATTGTGACCTATCGAAAGGCATCCAGCCTCGTTACCTTCAATAAATGGACCTCGAGAAGGAGAATTCCCACTGGGGCAGACCCTTGTGCAGGTTTGAATCGGAGGATCCAGGCCCATACTTCCTTCCTCTGTACCTGCTGCAGAGACAAACCATGATAGGTGCTCAGTTCACTTAAGCTGCCTTTAATTCCACAAATTCAAGGAAAAAAGTGGGGGTACTATTTCGATTTCGTCTGGCTTTCTTCTTTTTCTGTAATTAATCTCGTATGGCTTTAAATTGCGTTTCTAGTTCGGTTCTTGTGGTTGGTTTTTTGTTATGGCACACGAGGTGTTCGACAAAAGTCCACACTGGCAATGAGTGGTTTTTCTTCTAACAAAACTTTTGTGTTGCGATTCAGAGATGAATGTTGCTCACTGCACTCTAGACGGCAATGCTGATGGAGTGGAAATTTGCCCTCACAGTCCATTTAGTAACTTTCTTGCTGCTTCCACTTATACACTACAAGAGGGTGATCAGCCCAGTCGTTCTGGAAGCCTATCAATCTTCAATGTCAATGCAGATATAGGCTCTTTGGAGCTGCTTCATCGCGTGGAAACGGCGGGATCTTTGATATAAAGTGGAGCCCTGTTGGTCAGCTGCAAGTCCTCTGCTTTTTCAAGCAGATGCTGATGGTTGTCTCAGAATTCATGCTCTCCAGTGCTCTTCAAATGGTGTGGAAGGTACCGAAATAGGAAGCTTTTTTGTCATACTTTTTGGAAATATATGTGGGAATGGAGATATTTTATGTACTAGATTATAGATGCTATTTGAGATTGAATTAAACACAATACACTGATGACCGGATAATTAGTCCGCCTCTCCTCCTACGACTACAGACTTCAAGTTTTGCCATCCATTCTAAATTGTCCCATGAAAATTTTGCTAGAATTTATGTAATCGAATGCTCGTTGGTTACGTGCTAATATAATTATATCAGTGTGTTCTTTAAAGTGATTCACGATTGAGTGTGAGCTAATGAATTTTCATCAAGTATGAAGTATGATCTCTGTAGAGTGATCAGTGCAAACAAAGTTCCGCATTGGTTAGAAATGCAATTGATTAAGGGTACATAAGTAAGGATAACTATTTCTATTGGTATAACTATTTCTATTGGTATAATGTACATTTTTTTACTCAACTTACCTTTCAATTTTCATGACCGTGAGACTTTCAACATTAGGTAGAAGTATATAGCTTCCAAGCTTCTGCCCCATTTAAGTTCTCGACGGTCTCTTCTTTGTGCAGGAGAATATTTAAAAGAGAAATGTGGCAGCAAAATTTCGTCCTCAATGGGTCTTTGCCTGGATTGAAGCACTTCAGCCACGTCCATCTCTGTGGGACATTCAGATGGTTCTATCTCAATACTCTCTGCAGGAGAATCCCATTTAGAAGTCCAAAACCAAATGCACCCTATATCATTACTCTGTTCCAACCAGGGTTTTCCATAGAACCATACATACAAGCCAACAAAAGCTTCATACACATTATCTAACAAAAGCTTACCTCAATTGGAATACTAAGGGCCAATGGCCTATGTGATTCAAATCCCTACCCTCAATTTGTACCGAAAAAAAGTACCCATAAAAGATAAAGGAAGTGATAGCTCACCATCCTGAATATCCTCTCCGGCAACTCGTTCACCGAAGACCTGAGAGAACTTCCATTGAAGAGGAGCGCATAAGGAATCGTTGCCTACAGTCATAGCAACGTTGTATCTGACCTTCAGTGGTAGAGGTACGCCATGGGAGTTCACAAGAAGAAACAAGAAGAAGGAATTATGGAATTTTCATCAGTGAGGAGAAGAAGTAGAAGTGAGTGGAAGGTTCAAAGGTGTGTAACTCAGAGGGGAAGGTTCAGAAAGCGGAGGCAGCCACCCAGAAAGGCACAAATCAAATTACGGATAAGTAAAAGATGAATGGGAATATATTGATTTTAGTGTATAGAATCCCTGAATAGTTTTCAAAATATAAAATCCAAGCATCTAATTATCTGCCAAACACACACACACACAAAAAGTCCTAAATTACTCATTATACCGAGGACCCAGAATTGGAAACCTCTCCAGTATATGTAATGTACAAATATAATAGTTCCAAACTCTTGATTTTCATGTAGTACTGCTGTGAGTGTGAGAACTTTACAGATCTAATAAAGTTACTACCCACACTTCACTCCAACTAGCTTGTGCGTAATTAAGATAATAGACAACCATTGACACTACTATAAAAATACTCTCTTTATGTTTTATAAACGACAAGAATTCTTTAAAAACGTTCTTGAAGCCTATATAAACATCTTAATTACACAGTTTCAGTAATTAAACTAGAAGGTTCTTTACAAGAACCAATAGTTTCTCGTACACTTTAAGGTAAAGGCTATATAGACATATTAATTACACAGTTTCGGTAAAATAAAAAGTCAGAATGATACACAAAAATATGCACGAAGTTGACAGTGAAAAGGGGAACTTACCACCTTATTCATCCGTTATAAGGGAGCTGTAAAGACAGTGCATATTTTCCAATGGTAATTTCCAATGCCGTTTCCTATGATTTATGAACCAGTTGTTTAATTGTTTGTCGTTTAAGCCTGTCGACTTGGCCAATTTGATTTTGTCTGTGTCCTGCACCCAAAGTATGACGATAATATTTGAATATATGAGAATGGTGTTCATTCTCAGATAAAAGACAGAGTTGTATCTAAAGAATGATCAGATTTATTCCTACTCAAACAACAGATAAATATATCATCCAATAAACAAAACAACAGAAAAATTAAACCAAATATCGATTAATGTTAAATGATATGACATTAGATTTATTTAGCCTTCATGATTGCTTGTGAGTAAATTGCAAGATGGTTATTCGAAAGGTCGTGTGTTTATACTTCAAACCTCTACTATGTTATTTTCTCTTGGATTAGTATTGATTTCTTAGTTGTTGACTCTTTTTAATATTTCGAACCTATGAGTAGGTAAGTTAGATGATAAGATAAAACATTTGTCTTTCACGTGTTAGCTTAAAGTTTTGATCCATAATTGGTCATTTAAGAGTTGTAATAATAAGATCAAAATATCATTTTTTTCTACACTTCAAAGTTTATCTAACTTTAGTCTTGGAACAAATTTTAACCTTTTAAATAAATCTATTTTTTTTTTAAAAAAAAGCTTTTCTCATAACTTTTTTACTCTAAAAATTTTGAAAATATATCCACATGTTTTATTTTATTACATAAAAAATAATTATTTAATAAATTTTGGTAAAAAAATTATTTTGAAAGACTAAATTTAATTTAAAGAAAACTGAAATTTGACTGTATACGAAACAAAGAACAAAAAAAAAAAAAAAAAAGACCTAATATATTAATTAAAATTTTAACTTATTATATAAAAATCAATAATGGTAAAAAAGTTTGAAGCTTACAGTGGGGTAAGGCCATTGGGAATGGATGTTCCACCAATTAAGCAGAATCTGTATGGCTTCTTTTGGTAGATTTTCCTTCTTTTTAGTTTTTGAGAATTCCTGCTTTAACCTACTGATATGACCACCATACTGGCGTCGAAGTCGTTCCTTCAGCTCACGATCTTTGTTTCCTGCTACTTCTCCGGCGCTTATATCCTCTCCCGAGGCAGCTTCATCTGATATGATAAACGGAAAAATCCCTATCTATAATTCCTCACTATAATCGAATAATTTAGAACTCCATAAAATACACTGTCCTACATTTAATGGTTGTATTAATTAAAACTTCAAATTGTAAAAACTCTATAACAACAATAAATTTAATTCAAATATAATTGACATGACATTTCATTCTATAAATGAGAGTTTAGATTCACCTTCACACAATAGTTGTACTCGTGTAAACTACCTTAATTGAACCAATATAACATATAATTTTATAACATATTTAACCTGAAGGTAAAAAAGATAAAAAGATTTTTTTTTTCAAAAATAGCAAAACAAATCAAGGCATCATCTATTACTAAAAGATGATAAACACTCGCAAATATTTATCAGTATCTATCACTCATATTATGTAACTACGAAATTTTACTATATTTATAAATATTTTTAGCAGTTTTATCATTTACAACAATTCTACAAAGAAAATAAATACAAGAAAAACAAAATAATGTATATATAGTTATGTTATTTGACGTCTTGATATCTAAAATTTGAATTTGGTAAAATTTTAGTTATTACTAAGGTTCTGTCGATAAATTTAAGTATTTTTGACTCAATCCAACCAAATTTTAAGAGTTAAATTGGATACTAAGTTTTTGTGTAGGTAACCTGAGGAGACCAAAATTTTGAATTGTCCAAACAAATTTACAACCCTAATAAATACAAACTCAGTAAACGTGGAATGAAAAGAAATGGTTCTCCACAAGAAAAAGCATGGGGCAGGAGAGGAAACAAGGATGGATGAAATTTGAAACCCTAAACGCATCAGTGGGTCCCCTAATCACATCGCACCAGTTCAGATATGACTGTTTCTGAAATGGATGGGATGCATCAACTCAATGAAAAGCCAAAACTATCGAACGATACGGACAATAATGGAAAGGATCATGAGGTACGTACGTTATGTCGAATCCCAGTCAGTGGTTGGCTTTTTTGGGAGCATTCATTGTTAGAAACCAAGAGCAGACAACAAAATACTTGGAAAAGGAAATTGTTTACCTCGCCAAGTCTCACACCCCCCAACACCTAACTAAACTATAATAAGCTGAAAAATGTGTGATTTCACAAATTTATAACCAGACAATTCGATGGAATGGACAAAAAAATATATACTTAATTGGTGTTTGATCCAATAACTTCTCGATTTTACATACTTCAATAGAGTTATTATTAAATTTGTACATTTGTTTGAGGAATCTCATCTTTCACTTTTTATCTATTTTGAAACTTCATCTTAGCCTCCCCATCTAACTCAAAATAATCAACTTAGCATTTCTAACACTACTTTCTGACTATAAATTTCAAAACTCAACTCAATTCTCCAAACACTTTCTTATAACTCAAAGACACATTGTACAACCTATAGAATAGATTATGTTCAAACAGAAATTTTTTGGGAAAAGTAGTAATTATTATTATATCTCTTTTCCACACAATAATACAGATGATACATCATAGGTTATTTATAATAACCATTAGATAAAAAACTGTTGATAACAAACTAACAGCTTCTTTAACAACTTGATTAAAATTGTCTAACTAATTATCTGATATATATTGATATCCTCCCTCAAACTGATGCACTTTCAAGGCATAAGTTTGGATCCTAGTAGATAAAATCGATAAGTTGTGAGAGATTTAGTGAATTATCAGCAAGTTGAGCTGTTGTATGTACATGTTGAAGGCAAATATCTTTCCGCACTACTTTTTCTCGAACAAAGTGGAAGTCAACTTCAACATGTTTGGTTCGTCCATGAAAAACAGGGTTATGAGCAAGTTGTATTGCAAATTTTTTGTCAGACCATAAGCAAGGAGTATTTTTCCCAAAAATCATTAAATCCTAAAGGAGTTGACGAACCTAAAAAAATCTGCAGTGGTGGTAGCTAGTGCACGGTACTCAGCTTCAGTTGAACTCCTAGATACCCTGGTTTGTTTCTTGGCTGCCCAAGAGATCGAATTATTTCCCAGAAAAATAACAAAACCAGTAGTAGATCTTCTGTCAAGGGCATTTCCACCCCAATTTGAGTCTGAGAAAGCATTTAGTTGAAAGGGATTGGTGGATTTCTAAAACAGAAGACCTTTAGACATAGTACCACTTATATATCGAAAAACTCGTTTAGCTGCTGTAAGATGACAGAGGGCTGGAGAATGCATATACTGAGACAATTTACTGACAGAGAATGTGATATCCGACCTTGTAAAAGTTAGGTATTGAAGGGCACCCACCATAGCACGATAGGCTTTTGCATCCTCAAGTGAACAATTTTCATTTGTAATATCACTGAACGAGTTTAAAACTATTGGAGTGTTGCACGGTTTGCAGTTGCTTATGCCAAAACAATGCAGGACATCTTTAGCATATTTAGCTTGAGAGACTGAAAAACCAGCAGTAGTACGAGTGATTTCAAGTCCAAGAAAATATTTAAGAACTCCAAGGTCTATCATATCAAAATTGTGATGTAGCTGATTAATCAACACTTCAATATAGAAATTATCATTTCCGGTTACTATAATGTCATCAACATAGAGTAAGATATAAGTGAGAGAATTTTCCTCTTTCCTCACAAATAAAGATGTATCAGCAGCTGAAGCACAAAAACCCGAAGGATAGTAGGTACGTAGTGAAACATTCAAACCAAGCTCGAGGAGCTTGTTTGAGGCCATATAAGGATTTAAGTAGTTTACAAACCATATTTGGGACAGTTTTATCAATAAAGCCTTGAGGTTGTTGCATATACCCCTCCTCATGTGGTTCACCATGCAAGAATGCATTTTTCACATCTAATTGTCTCATTTTCCAATCAAACTGGACTGCTAGAGAGAGTATAACTCGAACAGTGGGTTTTTTTACTATTGGACTGAATGTCGCATCAAAATCAATGCCTTCTTGTTGATGATACTCCTTAGCAACAAAGCCTTGCTTTGTATCTGGCTATGCTACCATCTGGATTCCTTTTGAGTTTGTATACCCATTATAGTCTATGGCAGTTTTTCCAGAAGGTAGGTGAGTAAGGGTCCACGTCCCTTGTTTAATTAAAGCATTATATTCTTCTTACATTGCTTTGTGCCAAACTGGTTCTTTTGAAGCTTGAGTATAAGATGTTGGTTCATTGACATATAAAATGAAAACTGTTGTTGTAACAAATACTTTCTTTTTCGATATTTCTGACTTGCTTCTGGTTTGCATCGAATGAAGGTTTGTATTTAAAGTATGAGGTTGATCATTGCTAGCCTCACTGTTCCCATGTAGAGAAGATATATTGTCTTCGGTTGTTAAAGAAATAATTCTAGTATCCCCACTATTAATCACTCTGTCTTGATGTGCTTCGGGTAAATCAAAATTAGTAATGTGAGATGTATCAAGGTTTGTTCTCCAAACACTTTCTTGGAAATCCTTTTTCCAATGGACAATGCTCCAAACTAAACTAACCTTCGCCTAATGTCTTCCCAAGTTCTTCAAAAGCTGTTGTCAAAAGTTAATTAGGGTTTATTTAGATTATTAATTTTCTATATTTTTTTATCTATTGTTTCATTTTCGGTATCTTCCATTTATTATATGTTGTATTCAAATTTAACCTAATTATTCAATAATGTATACATGAGGAATAGCAAAATGAACATTGATCTTATAAACATATATACGCACACATAAAACACATGCCAAAAAAGAAAAAATGTATATATAAAAAATAGAAGATATAATTTCAACTTATCTGCAGTTTCAGGTTTGCTGGAAAAAGGAACGCCAAAATTTCGTCTCCTCTCATTTTCCGCTCCAACAACCCTAACATGAAGAATATATGACCCATCCACCATTCGGATTGAAAACCATACCGTATTTTTCAACTTTAACCCGTCCCAACTCCAAATATTATCGAGATATATGGACAAAATTGAAACCTGCTGTTCAAAAATCTCTAAACTGTGGGCATGCAGTTTTTACGGCATTGAGGATGCCGGTACAAACTTGGACCAAAGTAACATAAAGCTATCCAATAAAATAAGACATACAATGCACGGATCACCACTGAGATCTATAACCAGATTTTTTTTTAAACGTGTGGTGGATTCTAGCATACCATCCGTGAAGGACGTGTTACTTTGCCAAATAATTTCGAAATGTGTAACCTCGAATTTATCGAATATGGTATCCAAATAGATGAAAGCTAAAATAATTATATGGTCCAAATTTGAGATAATTCGACTGAATATGATAAATTCAAAGAGACAAAATTTTGAATAAGGATGTTGGGGATCTAACATCAAAAAGATAAATAAGACCACACAATTTATATGGGATACATATGTGTTACTCTTCTCGTGTTCTCATTACCAATAATTAGTATTGAGATGAAATTTTATGTTTATCTAACATTTTATATTGTAGTAAGTTTACCAAGGACCTCGTTATAATTCTACAGACATTAGTGTGAGGAAACGCTGTATTTACATACTCGTAGCACACAATGTCAATGATGGAAAATTGGGAGACAACGTAATGACAAAGTAATCCAAAGTCTCTAATTCTATATTATGGAATGCACCAAAATGCCTAGTCTAAGGGCACCAAGAAAAGCTAGAGCCAAGAACATGCCAAATTGTGTAGGAGAGAAGTTAGAAGATATGTTTTGGACTAGTCATTGAGAGTTGCCGTGTTGTGAAGGCAACTCAACTGCTTATAATTTCTAAGATTTGGGTGGGGCATCTATCTATGAATAATGATAATAAATGCAGCGTTGTTTTCTTCATAAAATTAATGCCAAATATGGGTTGATCAAATGTTATATGAGTGGTGGCCTACTGCTCCCAAGGTATTAGATTGTTGTTTAAAAAAGGAGGGAAATCCACGAGTATAGCCTGCAAGAAACTTATGGGTTTAAGAGCTATAGGCCAAAGAGTTATACTAATTACTGGTTAGAAAAAGTTCTATATATAACTGAAATCCATGAGAACCAGATTGGACATACTTGGCAGTTCGATCAGATCAGTCCAATTTTCTAAGACATTTGGGAAAGGAAAGGGGGTATTTCACATTCTATAGTTGTTGGTGTTGTTTTTGTTTTTTTAGTTATATTTTTAATATACATCTGTGAGTGTCGAGCAATACATTATCATTTAGATGTCAAGAAAACTCATGATATTAATCGTCATCACCATTTAATAACCAATGACTTCATAAATGTTTATTGAGAATATGTTTATTTTTTCTTTTTTACCACCCGGCCGACAATCCATGATGGTTTCTAAGGTTTTGTTGTTGGCTGGCATTTTTTTTCCTCTATTAAATCGTGGTCAACTGACCGCGCAAAGAGGCCGAGTGTAAAAGAATTACTACCTAAAGATATTCACGAGGCAAGACAAGATATCTTCTTTGTGATCTCATCTCTACCCCATTTCATTCTCAAACTAATTATAGCTATTTGATTTTGTAGAGATCGAAACGATAACTTTTGCGGAGATTCACACAATTCAGTTATCAACGTCTTTAGGGTTTTGATTATGTCTTTTGTTATAATATAATGAATCAATGAAATTATTTTTTTAAGATAAATTTTCAACTAAATTAGTCTTTCAGTCTTTATTTAAAGAGCCCAACCATCCTTAAATAGATGGTTAGTTACAGATAAAAGATAAAATAGTTTAAACATCATAAATTAAACAATATTTCAAATTCATCTCTTTAATTATTGATGCATTAAGTTAAAAAATAAAAAAGCAACCGTAGTGCATATTCAAAGATGCACGTATCTTTATACATCTAATTCATCCCACACCAAAATAATTAAAACATTTCAGAAAAAGAAGCAACTAGTATTTACGACATGACAAATTATAGACTAGCTTGAATTGGGACTAAAGAAAAGATGATTTTAATTTTTTATTTAAACTCTTTTGATCGGAGTTATTTAAAATAAGAAAAATGAAAATATTTCAAAAACTATGTTGAAGTAGAGACAAATATTCAAATTGTTTAAATGATTTGTTTTTTAAATTAAACACCTGAAATGTTAAATCAAATACACTATAAATGAAATATAAAAAGATGAATATATATTCTTTTTTATGTGAGTGTTTAAAAGAGATTGGTAAAAATAAGTACATATAGTAGTTTACCTATAAAAAATGTGTTCGCACCAAGATGCATATTTATTGAAAAAAAGAAAAAACTTAGGTCTTTCATCTCTCCTAACACACAAATAATTTTTAATTTTATTTTTGTATGACAATTAAATGAGAAACATGTACGTCTTAATATCCACCTAACCAGTACTAAAAGAAGGTCCACAATGATCATTGGGCATCATTGTCTTTGAGTATTTTTAATATTTATTGCAGCCACTTACCACTTGCAATCATGGAAAATAAAAATAATCCAATTAAAAAAAGACTGTCATTCTCAAAATAAAAGGGTTGGCGCCTATACCTATACGGCTAACCACAGAACAGCAGGCTCACAGGATCACACGAACGACATAAGCAAATCAGAGAAAAAGCAGAAAATAATAAATCCCACAAAAACACAAACACCAACAAACTCAATAAAATAAGAAATCAAATCAACAGATTGGAGAGAGAATGACGAACCGGAAACGTAGCCTCTGGTAGTGCCCTCATCGAGCAAATTTAACTGCCTTTCCATGTTCTTGGAGAAGGAAGATGCTTCCACCAATGGCTGATACAGATCCAACTCGTATTTGGCTAATATCCCGCAGAATATTCCCTGTTTGAAATTGTAAATTAAGCTAATCAAAATATAAACTATCTATTGTTCAATCAACGCGAAAAGCAAAGCAAGGTAAATACCATGAATTCGTCGAGTTCGGGATCAGTACCCAAGCAAGTTGAAACGCCGGGAGTTTCTTTGCCGATAGTACTTACACGTTTTCCTTGGTCTAGAATTTTAGCAACTTCCGGCGGTGCGCCGACCTGAAAAAGTCATAAAGGATCGAATCAGAAAAACTAACGAATCTACACCTGAAACAAATTAAACTGCAGCTCGCAGAATACAGATTCGAAACTGTTGATATTCCGAGCAGTATCATCGGTTTTCGTTTCATTTTTTCCCTAACTGAGATGCACTTTACTGGAATCTATACTCTCAAAAAATGGAGATCAACTAAAACTTCACGATTCAAGGTGAAAACAAATGCAAAACTACTGAATTATAAGTTTGGCATAATCAACCAATATCGGTGTAGAGAAATTATAATTTCAAACGAATTTTTAGGAATTTTCCTTCACTCTTCAACATCTAAAACCACGAGCATTATTCATGTCTTTAAACCCTAAAAATGCGTTCTGAAATCTCATAACAGAAAATTAAACCACCTTTAGGCAGTTCACAAACGCATCGACAAGCTTAGGGTAAAGAGGATGAGAAGCAATTTTCGCTCTAATTACACCAGCGGACGCCTCCTCGAAACTAGCACGAGCTGTTTTGATCTCCTCCTCCACAAAAGCGGTGTTGGAGGCAGCCGAAGAAAACGGGCGAAAATGTTCCGATTCGAAATCCGGAAGTGGATGAGAATAATCTGCAGAAGCCATCGGAATGGCAAGAGTCTCCAACGACGTCGCTGAGAATGAGTGGTGAGAGTTACCGGCGAATGGATGGAGTCCGTAAAGACCCGCCATGGTGGACGGCGGGGAGAGAGAATGGAAGAATTATTTAGGCGCATAGTAGAGGTAGAGAGAGGTAGGGAATAGGCTACTGAACTCTAGAGAGTCACACCTCGCAGCCAATGGAGTCTGGACTTTTATTTTGTTTAACGAAATTTCACTTTTTAAAAGTAGAATATTATTATCTCGAAACTTTAAAATCTACCTTCCATACATTTTTAATATACTAATTTTTTTTTTTGATATTTTAATGTTAGAGATATAACTACATAAGTATAGTTTAATTAATCTATAAATCAATATAACCTTTTTTATTAATTTTAGTTTTAATTCATTGTTAAAAGTAAAAATATTACTTACTTTTAATAAATTTTAACTAATATTTTTGTTAATATTTTATTCGATCTTAACTATTCAATATAAATTATTTTTTGTTAATTATTAATATTCTAAATAATTAAATTATTTTAAATATAATTAATTTAATTATACTTAGTTAAAAATATTCTTTTATTTTTATTTTATTAACTAGGTAACTACATTACCAACATTATCAGACATGGTGCATTTTATCAAATTATTTTCTAGTGTATTTGGGATGCATATAATTATATCTCTATTCTTCTCTTCAACTTTGTCGATAAATTTTTTTAATAAACCAAAAATATTTTAATTTTAAATTGAGAAATTATTGTAAATAAAAAAATTACTAGCATCTGTCAAAATAATATAATCTAAAATTTTACAAAATATTTTAGTTAATTACGTATAACTTTGATTATCAAAATTAATTTGGATAGATCACGTCACTTTATAGTGGTTGATGTCTACGATTTTTCTTTTTAATGTTTTTATTTTCAACTTTTGAAATTTAGTTTAATTTTGTTTTCATGTGTCACATACTCACAATGCTTATACGACTCTCGAGTTGCATTCTCTTTAGTTTTTATCGGTACTAATAATCAATGGACATGTACATCGTAAGTCAATAAAATTGTTTTTATCATTACAAATTAATGGTTTTAATTTGTTGCGACATATTTAGAGAGATAGTAAAGTTACCTATGTTCTACCAACTTTAACTTTCTTTTATGACAATTTTTTTGATATGGAACGTGTGGTTTGTCTTCTACAAAAAATTGGAAACGATATTATACGAATATAACACGTGTCGTGATAGAACAAAACATACTTCACAAAAACTTTCATACACTCTTGATCTTAAAAGAAAATGACGACATCATTGTATAACAAATTTGTTCAAATGATAATCCCACAGGCAATGTAAAGATGTTAATTAATGTTTCCACGAGGGAAACAAATATATTGCTTTCTTATATGGACATTAAATTATTAAAACATGTATTTTTTTTCTTCAATAACCTTTTTTTTTTTCATTAAGTTCATATTTCACATAAATAATGATCATTTAGGGGGAATATTATAAATATTGAAATTAGGTGTAATGTAGACGGTTAAGCTCACCGTCTTAAAAAACAACGGTCAAATTCCAATCATCCCAAGTGTCACTCTAGGTGCACGCTACTCATGTGTATGAGTTCATGTAAAGTAAAGAAGGGATTGTAAATTTGGAGAATTTATTGGAAAAAGTTAGAGATTTTAAATTTCTATATTTCTATATTTTTGTTATTTTAATTTATTCAAATCATTTATTTATTCCCTAAAACAAGTGTATTGCAATATTTGTCTATCAATCTTTTTTTTTTCTTTAAAAAAACTACAAGATTTTAAGTGAATTGCAAGTGTTCTTTTACTAGTATATATAAAATCTTTCACTAGTATTTTTCATCATTGTAATTAATTCTTCAATTTACAATTTAATCTCGGGCTATTTTCAAGTATGCCAAAATAAATTAAAATATTTATAAAATATAATAAAAATATAATCATCGATCTATGAAAAATCGCGATAGACCAATATAGACTATTATATGTGTCTATCATATAGACACATATAGTAATCTATCTTGATCAATGGTGGTCTATCATTGTGATATTTTATTAATTTATAAATATTTTTAAAAATTTTATCATTTAAAATAATTGCTCTTTGGTCTCCCTATTTTTTCTCGACTGTGTAGTTTATACTTTTATGATGCAACCCGGCCCATATTTTAAAAATTGATTTTAACTTCAATAGCGATGAAAAACGAGTAAAAGTTTGAGACCAAAGTTAAGTTTTTTTTTACTTCGTTTTTTATTATTGTTTTTGTTTGTTTTTTTTTTTAAGCTCAAATACAATAATCCTACGTAAAACTTTTTCTCATTAAAAAATAAGATGACAACATATTCTTTGAAGTGGTGTTTTTAAGTAAGACATTGTTTGTATCGATTCAAGGTAGGTTAGAGTTTTAAAGGTTAAAATATCACTTTACTCTTGGTCTAAATTTTAGTTCATAAATATTTAATAAAAAAATAAATTTAATCACTAAACTTTCAATAGATTTTAATGATTAAATTATTCTAATTATTATCATGCATCAAACATACATTATCAATTTATTAAGAAAACGTTAATTTTTTAAATTAAAAAATCAACAATGAACTACTAATATGGACTAATTTTGTTAATATTATTTTAAATGATAATTTTTTTAAAAATAGCAAAATATAACAAATTTCGATGGACCAAGATAGAATACTAACTTAGACACCAACGGACATGATTAATCGATTGGAGAAGGGGTGAGGGCAGCAAAGATGAAACAGAAGGCTTCATTATGGAGAAAGAAGTCTGTGAATTGGGAACAGAGAGGTGGATGCTGTTCTTGGAGAAACAACCAACGAAGCAGTTCATGCGTGCTGTTTAGAAGGAATTTGATTAAACTGACAGAATAGCAATATGATCACATAATGCAGACTGGCGCATGTCCACTAGACGAATGAAACCCCTTGAGCTGCTGCAGGCAAGATGATTACAGTGCAGAGGATGGAATTCAGCCGACGTTATGATCTCTTGATATACATAGAGACATAGGTCACAGTCACATGTTTGGTTTGAATAATAGCTATTGCAAATGAAAATTATCTGCAATATATTCAAATGTTGGTGAGAACAATCATTACTCTTTTGGATAGACACAAGGCCCATACTGTTCTTAGTGAAAAATATTTTACACGACTCAACTCCGCTGGAATGTAAGAGTCTGTCGAATAGCATATGAGTTACAAATATTCTATGAGGGTCACCTTTTCTATGGTCAAATTATCTATACTCTCAGTTAGGTTCTCCAAATAAATAGTTACCCATACTGATTATTGTTTGCTGGGTTCACAGATCATAATGCAACAACACCAAGCTGACAAAGTTCAACACCTAAGGGGAGTTGCGTACGGGATCCAACTCTCAATTCTCTTCTCTCCATGAATATCTCTGCTGGAGGCAAGACGCCCCTTTTAGGTGAGGGGAAATACTTAATCTAAGGTTCTGGGGTAAAGTGGAGACGTTGACATAACCATGAAAATTTAGGAAATCATTAGAAATAGTTTAATTTGACACAACTATGAAAATGTAATAGCCAGACTATTATTTTTTTTAAAAAAAAATTGTCTCTATATTAGTTTGAAAATATATTAATTATCCTCAAGATTATTCTTCAATTTATACGGTTAATCTTTTGTAAATGAAAGTTGAGAACTTTATAAGTCTATACCTTCTATAATTTAATAGTCTTGTCGTTTGTTGAAAGGATGAAGCGAGATCCATTCGGAGATACACACCACTTTATTTTATTAATCTTCTCTTCTATCTCCAAACTCTTCAAGTAATCGAACTACGCAGAAAGAACTTTAATATCAAGATGCAATCTGTGACACTACAAGAGACTGTAATTCACTGAACCAAACTATTCAAACATTTAGAATTTGCAGTGTACCTCGAGCTCGTGGCTCTGAAATTCAGTCTTGTATTGGTATTCAAGATGACATGCGGGAATAAGATTCAACTGCTCCAGCTTATTCCGCGTAGGATAGTTTTTGAAAGTCCAAGAGCCCAATAATTAAGGTGAAGATCATAACACAATTTTGTCCAACGTAAATGCCAAGCTCTACCAATTTAATTCCTCTTGCCTTAGAAAGAAAAATGGCAAGAAGTGAACCAGAAAATAGGGTATCCATAAATTAAATCTGTTTTCATTCATTCAAAATGTTATAAAATCCTTCCATCCTTCCCATCCTCTCTCAAATATAATAACAGGACCACCTCGATCCCCAATCGCAAGGTTGTCACCAGTCTTATCGAATCAAATTGTCGATATGAAATCAACTTAAAACAACAAAGGCAAATTGGATACAAAGAACAGTAAAGTTTAATACTAATTAAACACAATAAAGTTTCATTCACATAATGCTATCCAGCTACGTTTTACTTCGGCAGTTCATAAAAGATCAGTAGGATACAAAGAACAATAAAGAGAACTGGAAAGGTTCTTAAATCACCCATTGTCCAAAAACCTTAAACTACTAGGTGAAGGCATGTTGTAAACTAATAGAGGCACATCTAATACTAAGTGCATGTTTGACTCATTTTTGTAGTGTCTAAAAAATTGTTTATGAGTGAAAAAAGTGTTCATAGATACATATAAAGTCAATTCAAACCTTATTCTGTTTCATTCAGGGTTTTCCACCTATGTGATTGAAATCTCCAATCTCAATTTGTACCCAAAAAAAATACCCATAAAAGATAAAGGAAGTGAATAGCTCACTATCCTCATGAATATACTCTCCGGCAACTCGTTCACCGAAGACCTGAGAGAACTTCCATTAAAGACGAGCGCATAAGGAATCGTTGCCTATAATCATAGGAACGTTGATATCTGACCTTCAGTGGCGGAGGTACGCCATGGGAGTTCATAAGAAGAAACAAGAAGGAATTTTATGGAATTTTCATCTGTGAGGAGAAGAAATACAGGTGAGTGGAAGGTTCAAAGGTGCGTAAGTTAGAGGGGAAGATTCAGAAAGCGGATGCAGCCACCCACAAAGGCACAAATGAAATTATGGATAAGTAAAAAGATGAATGGGAACGGCGAACAAGTGATGGTGTCAGACTGAGACGTTCAATCGCCATTAATGCCATGGAAGCTCCAAATGTGTTCACGTTGCACGCCTAATTAACGGTCGTTCTATTCTCTATACAAAGGCCCTTTTTAGGCCCATGAAGCATGTACACTTTTTTTTGTTAAGTGTTTTTTCTCTAAAATAAATAATATTTATTCATTGTCAGCAAATTACTGCAGAAAAATTGTCTTAAATGAACAACGGTCAAATTTTTTTTTAGTATATAGAATCCCTGAACAGTTTTCAAAATATAAAATCCGCCAAACACATAAAAAGAACACAAAACATAATCAAAACGAGTCCTAAATTACTCATTATACTGGACACGGAATTGAAAACCTCTGGCATATGTAATCTACAAGTATAAGAGCTCCAAACTCTTGATTTTCATGTAGTACTGCTGTGAGTGTGAGAACTTTACAGATCTAATAAAGTTACTACCCATACACTTCACTCCAACAAGCTTGTACATAATTTAAGATTGAAGACAATCAGAAGCGAAATTATTGAACTGACTAAACTAGAGGGTTCACTACACTAACCAAAAGTTTCTCGTACACTTACGGTAAAGGCTATATAAACATCTTAATTACACAGTTTCAGTAAAATAAACTCTCATAATGATACACAAAAATATGCTCGGAGAGGTTGACAGTGAAAAGGGGAAGTTACTACCTCATTCATCCGTTATAAGTGAACTGTAAAGACACTGCATATTTTCCGATGGTAATTTCCAATGCCGTTTCCTACGGTTTATGAACCAGTTGTTTAATCTTTTTTCGTTTAAGCCTGTCAACTTAGTCAACTCGACTTTGTCTGTGTCCTGCACCCAAAGTATGACAAGAAAATTGATCATTGTACCCAAAAAAAACCTAATATATTAATTAAAAATTTGACTTATTGTATAAAATTTAATAATCGTAAAAAAGTTTGAAGCTTACAGTGGGGTAAGGCCATTGGGAATGGATGCTCCACCAGTTGAGCAGAATCTGTATGGCTTCTTTTGGTAGATTTTCCTTCTTTTTAGTTTTGGAGAATTCCTGCTTTAACCTACTAATATGACCCCCATACTTGCGTCGAAGTCGTTCCTTCAGCTCACGATCTCTATTTCCGGCTACTTCTCCGGCGCTTATATCCTCTTTCGAGGCAGCTTCATCTGATATGATAAACGGAAAAAATCCCAATCTATAATTCTTCGTATAATCGAATAATTTAGAACTCCACAAAATATATATTGTTAAATTTTAAAATAAAATTTTGAAGGAAAAAGAAAAAACAAATTCAACCTAGACTTCAAGGTTGTATTAATTAAAACTTCAAACTGTAAAAATTATATAACAAAAATGAGTTTAACTAACTTTAATTGACATGACTTTGCATCCTACTATAAACGAAAGCTCAAATTCATCACCACACAATAGTGTACCCGTGTAACCAATACAATCCTAGACTTTAAGATTTATTCCCTACTTTTCGCCAATAATGTTAATGCTCTGAATACAATAAAAGAAAGAGCAAAAAAGAAAAAAATGCATCAACATATAAACTTGGGATATGTAGGTGCATTCGGATATGATCTCAATTAGGTTGATACAACTATAACATCCTCGTCACTATCTTGTTACCGAGAAAATAGAGAAAGATGAGAATAAAAATAAATAATTAAAGTAAACATGATATATTAGTGTATTTAATTTCTTCCTACAATTGTATTAATGCTTTATTAGGCTAATATTTTATGCATCTATACAAACTACGAATTGATGGTCTTAAAAAAATCTTCAACAAATGATCCAATTTTTAATTGTATTTTAGAGTTTTGAATAATTTAATCGCCAAAATTTAGGACCCTAAATAGAATTTCTCCCTAAAATTTATAACATATTTAACCGTGATTGAATGTAAAAAAGAAAAAGGTTTTATTTTTAAATATAGCAAAAACAAATCAAAATATTTACAAATATAGCAAAATATCACTTATAGTAGTCATTAAACAGCAACGGATATTTATCGGTATCTATCACTCATATTCTATGCAACTATGAAATTTTATTATATTTGTAAAAAATTTCAATAGTTTTGTGAATTACAACAATTTTACAAAGGAAAACAACAAATACAAAACACATTATTGCTAATTACCGAAAACTATCCTTTGTCCTTCTACTCTTAAGTTTTATTTTATTTCTATCCGTGGTATCTAAAATTTTAGCTATTAGTTCACCTAAATGTTATAGGGTCAGATGGGTTGTTCTGAGATTAGTGTAATCTGGCCCGAATACTCACGAATATAAAAGAAAAAAAAAACTAGCTATTAGTAAGGTGTTGTAGATAAATTTAAGTAATTTAACAGAATCGAACCAAGTTTTAAGAGTTAAATTGGATAGTTAGGGTTTTGTGTAGGTAATCTGAGGAGACTAAAATTTTGAGTTGTACAAAATAATTTACAGCCCTAATAAATACAAACTCGCTCAGTCAACGTGGAATGAAAAGAAATGTTCTCATCAAGAAAAAGCTTGGGGCAGGAGAAGAAACAAGGATGGATGAAATTTGAAAACCTGAAGGCATCAGTGGGTCCTCTAATCACACCGCACAGGTTCAGATATGACTATTTTTGAAATGGATGGGACGTATCGACTCAATGAAAAGCCAAAACTATCGAACGATACGGACAATAATGGAAAGGATCATGAGGTACGTTATGTCGAATCCCACTCAGTGGTTGGCTTCTTTGGGAGCATTCACTGTTAGAAACCAAGAGCATAACAACAAAATACTTGGAAAATTAAGGAAATTTTATTTTATTTTTCTTACATAACTGTGTCTTTCTTAGAACTCAAAGACAAAGACACAGTTGTACAACCTATAGAACAGATTCTGTTCAAGTAAGGTCGTTCTCCAAACACTTTTCTGGAAATCCTTTTTCCAATGAACAAAGCTCTGAACTAAACCAACCTTCACCTAATATGCCTATCGGGTTTATTCAGATTATTAATTTTCTATATTCTTTTTATGATCTATTGTTTCATTCTTCGCATCTTCCATTTATCATATGTTTATCATGTAATTCATTGCATTCCAATTTAACCTAATTATTCAGTAATGTATACATGAGGAATAGCAGAAGGAACATTGATTTTATAAACATATATATACACACATAAAACACATGCCAAAAAAGAAATATATATATATATAAAAAAATAGAAGATATAATTTAAACTTATCTGCAGTTTGAGGTCTGGTAGAAAAAAGGAATGCCTAAATTTCAGCTCTCTCATTTTCCGTTCCAACAACCCAAACATGAAGAAACATGACCCATCCACCATCCGGATTTAAAACCATACCGTAGTTTTCAACTTGAACCCGTCCGTCCCAACTCCAAATATTATCAGAGATATATGGACAGTTTTTACGGCATTGAGGATGCCGGTACAGACTTGGAACAAAATAACCCTAAAGCTAGGGTTTTGTTGTTGGCTGGGATTCTTTTTCCTCTAGGTCAATTGACCGCGTGAAAAGATATTCATGGGGCAAGACAGGATGTCTTCTTTGTGATCTCATCTCTACCCCATTTCATTCTGAACTAATTCCAGCTATTTGATTTTGTAGAGATCGAAACAAGAACGTTTTTAGGGTTTTGATTATGTCTTATGTGTGTATATATATATATATATTATTTGAGTGACAAAAAGACATACGTGAAAATACGTGAATACAGTAGTTTACCTAAAAAAAAAAGTGTCGTAGCAAGATGCACAAGTATTGAAAAAAACTTGGAAGATCCACCTTATCATTGTCCATCATTGTTTTTGACTATTTTTAATAATTATTGCAGCCCTTACTACTTGCAGTCAAGAAAAATACAAATAATTCAATGGAAAAAAAACTGTCATTCTCGAAATAAAAAGGTTGGTCCCCGGGACGGATCCATGAAGGGGCCTGAGACACGTGCTTCCCTCGATTGATCAGTTCTTTAATTTCAATATAAATTTTTAATATATTTTTTAAATATAAATATAAAAATTCACTATTTTAATTGAAATTTGTAGATGGTGTAATGGTGGTGGTGGTGGGAGCATTTTTTAAAAGTAGAAGTTGTGGGTTTAAATTTTCTTTTCCACATTTTAAATTTTCAAATTTTGTTTAACTTTACGCTTTTCAAAATTAATAGCAATTTCTTTTCAGAAATATTTTTTGTTTGTTTTATTTAAGTTTCACCCTCAAATTTGCTATTTACGTTTTAGATTCACATTATTTAGTATGTATTTATTTTAATTAATTTGAAAGTTAAGTTACAAAATAATTTTTTCGTCAATTTTCTAACTTTTCTAAATATTTTTTTGTTTTTATTTATTTAAATCTCTGTAATCAATCACAATACTTTTGTAGGGTTAATTATATATGAAATTATGTAAACTATATCATTTATAGTTATATATTTATATGATGGTTAAATTGCATTTTTAGTCCTAAATTTAAAAAATTGTAACTCATAAATCTTTCTATTGTAACTAATCATTTAAAAATGTCCAATAAATCTAAAAATTTTTAATTTAATAAATCTCAAATATGTTAAGGTTAAAAACTAATTATTTCATTAAAAAATAGCTTGATCTCTAATTGAACCTTAAATTCTCAAATTTATAGTTAATAAGATACAGGTATTCATTTATTTTATTTTGTGATCTCTCATACAATAATATTTTAACAAAAAAAAAAGTCCAATAATATTTATTATAACATTTAGGTTTTTAACATTATTTTAAATATTGAATGCAAAATTGATATTAAAAGACAAAAATCAATTGCTATTGATTATTCTATGAATTGTAAATATTTTGTATATTTTTTATAATTTTTCTTTTGAGATTCTATTTGAAAAAGAAATAAAAAATTCAAAGAGACCGATTATAAATTTTTTAAAGTTTAAAAATTATATATAGACATAAATTAAAATTTTCATATATAAATTTGTGCTATCCTGACATTTATTCCTCGATCGGCGACGACTGTTGGTTCCTATACCTATGTAGCTATACCACAGAGCAGCAGGCTCAGAGACGATCCCCCGAACGACATAACCAAATCAGTGAAAAAGCAGAAATTAATGAATCCCACAAAAACACGAACACCAAAACACCAACAAACTCAATAAAATAATAAATCAAATCAACAGATTGGAGAGAGAATGACGAACCGGAAACGTAGCTTCTGGTAGTGCCCTCACAGAGCAAATTTAACTGCCTTTCCATGTTCTTGAGGAAGGAACATGCTTCCGCCCAGGGCTGATACAGATCCAACTCGTATTTGGCTAATATCCCGCTGAATATTCCCTGTTTGAAATTATAAATTAAACTATCTATTGTTCAATCAACGCGAAAGGCAAAGAAAGGTAAATACCATGAATTCGTCGAGTTGGGGATCAGTACCCAAGCAAGTTGAAACGCCTGGAGTTTCTTTGCCGATATTACTTCCACGTTTGATTTGGTCTAGAACTTTAACAACTTCCGGAGGTGCGCCGACCTGAAAAAACCATAAAGGACCGAATCAGAAAAACTAACGAATCTACACCTGAAACAAATTAAACTGTAGCTCGCGGAATTTAGATTCGAAACTGTTGATTTTCCGACCAGTATCATTCGTTAACCCTAACTGAGATGCGGTTTACTGGAATCTTACTCCCAAAAAATGGAGATGAACTAAAACTTCACGATTCAAGATGAAAACAAATGTAAAACTACGGAATTATAAGTTTGGCATAATCAACCAACATGGGTGTAGAGAAATTATAATTCAAACGAATTTTTAGGAATTTTCCTTCATTCTTCAACATTTAAATCCGCGAGCATCATTGCATGTCTTTAAACCCTAACAACGTTGCGTTCTTAAATCTCATAATAGAAAATTAAACCACCTTTTGGCAGTTCACAAACGCATCGACGAGCTTAGGGTAAAGAGGATGAGAAGCAATTTTCGCTCTAATTACACCGGCGGACTCCTCGTGAGAATTAGCACGTGCTGTTTTGATCTCCTCCGCCACAAAAGTGGTGTTGGAGACCGCCGACGAAAACGGGCAAAAATGTTCCGATTCAAAATCCGGAAGTGGATGAGAATAATCGGCAGAAGCCATTGGATTGGCAAGAGTCTCCAACGTGGCCGCTGAAGATGAGTGGTGAGAGTTACCGGCGAGGGGACGAGGTCCGTAAGGACCCGGCATGGTGGACGGCGGAGAGAGAAAAATGGAAGAATTATTTAGGGTTGTAGAGATAGGGAGAGGGAGGGAGTAGGGTAGTGAACTGTAAGTGTGATCCATCTGGAGTGAGTGGGAGTCAGTCTGCTACTCTTATTTATTGAGTTATCTTTTAAGCGTTAAGATAAATATTTACATTACCAACATCACCTATTGGTGCATTTTATCAAATTATCCAATTATTTCTTGTTTCATCTGTTAAGCTTAAGCGTTGAGTGATAAAAGAAGGGAATGTACAAAAGATGATCTTCAGTGTATCTAAGATGCACATCCTTATATATATTAAATATCATATATTTGAATATTTATATTTTACGTGCACCATAATTCATTTTTTAAAGTTAAATATTTGTGTTCAAATCAATCATTTTTAAAGAATAAAATTAAATAATCACTTAATTAAATACTATCAATTGATTAAATTTAATATAAAATAATTTATTATTATGTTAATGAGTTACTTGGCTAATAAAATAAAAAATAAAGAAATAAATTTTAACTAAATATAATTAAATTAATTACCAAAATAGTTAAATTAAGATAAACGATTTATGATATTAATTATTAACAATAATATTATTTTAAGGTAGCATAAAATATTAACTTTATTCCGAACAAATAATATATTTATATTTAATAATTAATTAAAATTAAAATTAATAAATAATTTGTATTAGTTTATAAACTAATTAAGTTATTATTTTGTTGTTCATCTTCTAAATTTAAAAGTTTCATATTTTTACAGGGTATTAAAAAACTCGCGTCGGTTTTAAAGTTCATAATAATATCATGGATTTTAAAATGTGAAATTATGTGAAACAAATAGATATATTAACATTAATAAATTAATCTCTTCAATTATGCCAATATTTTTTTTTAATAAACTAAAAATGTTTTTTAAGTACAAAAATGATGGGTTTTAAGATTCAATTTTAGATTGAGAAATTATTTTAAATAGAAAATTTGTTGTCATTTATAAAAATATAATCTAAAATTTTACTATATTTTGTAAGTATTGTAGTTAATTATGCTATATTTGAAACGAATCCTTCCAATTATCATTTCAAACATTTATAGGCGACATATATAAGAAGATGAAAACTTAGATGCTATTTGATGTCTCCATCTTTTACAACCGAGACACGTAACAAAAGTTTATTGATTTAGGTTATATTTTTTTTACAGTGATAAATTCTCCCCGTCATAACTTTCAAACCTTATTTGAATTAAACTATTAATTTAAATTTTCATTATTTCATTATTTCATCATTATTCGTGTAACTTTGGTCATCAAAATTAATTTGGATAGATCACATCACTTTATAGTGGTTGATGTCTACTATTTTTTCTTTTTAATTTTTAATGTTTTTTATTTCAACTTTTGTAATTTAGTTTAATTTTGTTTCCATGTGCCACATATTTACAATGTTTATACAATTTTCGAGTTGCACACTTTCCAGTTTCTATCAGTACTAGTAATCAACGGACGTGTACATTATCGTTAGTCAATAAAAATTTATGAAACTCGAACCAAGTCACATCCCACTCACAATTAGAAAAAAAAAAATTGTTTAAACCAAGAAACCTAGTAATATTGGAAAACTTTGTTAATGCGCCTTTTAATTTGTTGTTGCATATTTAGAGAGATAATTTTATAAAATTATCTATGTCCTAACAACTTTTAACTTTCTTTTATGACGATTCTTTGGTATGGAATGTTTGGTTTGTCTTCTGCTAAAAATCTGCAAACAATATTATACCAATACAACATGCGTCGTGTATAAACAAAATCAAACGATGATATATTAAATGAGATAGAACAAAACATACTCCGCAAAAAGCTCTTATACACTCGTGATCTTGAAAAAATGTGTGACATCATTGTATAAAAAATTTGTTCAAATGATAAACCTACAGGCAACTCAAATATGTTAAGTGATATTTTTACGAGGGGAGCAAATATACCGCTTTATTATATGGACATTAAGTTATTAAAATATGTATTTTTTTTCTTCAATAACCTTTATTTTCATTACGTTCATATTTCACGTATATAATGGTCATTTAGGGGAATATTATAAATATTTTAAATTAGATGTAATGTAGATGTCTAAGCTCAGTGTCTTAAAAAAACAATTGTCAAATTTCAATCATCTCAAGTGTCACTCTACATTTACCCACGTGTTTCGTATACAGTTCATGTAAATTTACCTTTTAATTAATAGTTATTTTGTATATGAATAGTGGCATTTGGTTTGGTCCATCTCGAAAATAAACACAAGTTGATGAGAAATAGTAATGAGAGGATTGAAAATTTGGAGAATTTAGTTGAGAATTTTAAAGATTTTAAATTTATAAATTTCTATATTTTTGTTATTTTTAATTTATTCAAATCATTATATTATAATTCATATGTATTTGTACTGTCGTCGCACATAGTTTTTGCTCCTCACATCAAATTTACAACACAATCCAATTTATACCATTTTTAAAATTGATTTTACTAATTTTTAATATATTTTTAAACCCTAAACCTTAAACTCTAATTCTAGTGCAAGATTTTTCTTTCTTGCACATTTAGAAAAAGAAAAAAGGAAAAAATACAAGATTTCGAGTGCAGCGGAGATGTTTCGCTACTAATATATATAAAATATTTTACTAGTATTTTTCATCCAAAGGTAATTTAATTCTTCAATTTATAATTTAGTCTTCAACTATTTTTAAATATGGTAAAATAAACTAAAATATTTACGAACTATAACAGAAATATTACCGCCAACCTACGAAGGACCGCGATAGATCAATGTAGACTACCATACGTGTCTATCACATTGACACATATAGTAGTCTATCTTGATCCATGATGGTCTATCGCAGATAGATTGTGATATTTTGCTAATTTACAAATATTTTTAGAAATCTTGTCATTTAAAATAATTTCCCTTTGTTCTCACTGTTGTTTCGATTGGTGTAGTTTGTATTTTATGATGCAACCCATATTTTAAAACTTGATGAATTTTCCTAAATCAAAGTATGAGAAATTTTGAGGTATTGGTAGAAGAAAAATCCTAAAGTACAGTTATAGTTATTTTTTGGTAGATCGAGGGTGGTTTATGTGAGCTTATTATTATTAGGATAAATTCAAAAATCAACTCTAAAGTAGAGCGATAGTTACAATTATATCTTTAAACTTTTAATTTAAAAAATACAATTTTAAAACTTTTATAAATGTTAAAATTGTATCAAATTAGACCTTAAAATGTATATAAATGTACAAATTGTAATATTTGTATAAGTTTGAGTATTCAGTTATATCATTTATAGACCTAATTTCTACGATTATTATAAGTTTGAGAGTTTAATTTCAACCGTGGTTAAGTTGAAGGGTTTAATTTGTAAAATTGTAAGCTTAAGAAGGGTGTAATTACAAGTACAATCATGTTTGAGGGTGTTTTTTGTAATTTTTCATTAGTATTATTATTATTATTTTTAATTTAAAAACTTAAGTTATTTTAGCCTATGGCGCCGCATAGCGCATCCTTTCCTTTTCAGCTCCAACCCGCAACCAGTCACACCGCCAGGTTCTGACCGTCGGCTATCGTGGGCAAGTCGAGCGCCATCTCTCTCACTCTCCCTCTCATATTTCATCGATTGACGCCGCTCGATTCAACTAGCCGCCGCGGGTTCACCGCCTTTCGTCAACATCCGCCAATGGTCTCTGCGTCGTGATTGCTGTCACTGGGCACTGCCGCTTTTCACTCTGTTCACGTCGTGGGGATTGGACCATTTGCAATCAAAGTAAATTCTAGGTATCGTTTTGTGGGTAGTTTCATTCTGAATTGGTTATTTTGTTGTGGGGCTGACACGAGACCTCGTATTTGGGGGTTGGAATCAATGAGATTGTGGATTGAGACGTTCTGTCCTTGTTTGTATTGTATGGGAAGTTCGATACGCTGCCGTGGCTTACTCTAAATTCAGATGTATTGAAGTGACCTTTAAATGTGTGTTACTCCCTCTAATTCGTATGGCTGGAGGACACTTGAAAATTAGTTATCTATTTTTTTAAAAAAATGACTTGCTATTCTTACAATTGTAAAATGTTTTTGCTATTTTTTTCCAAATTAAAAGTTGAAATTCATTTCTTGAAGTTCAGTGCCTGCGTGCTTGTTGTTTATTATTATTATTATTATCATTATTATTATTTGATTTCACACGAGGTGTTCGACAAAAGGCCACACTGACAATGAGTGCTTTTTTTCTTCTAACAAAACTTTTGTGTTGCGATTCAGAAATGGATGTTGCTCACTGCACTCTGGACGGCAATGCTGATGGAGTGGAGTTTTGCCCTCACAGTTCATTTAGTAATGTTCTTGCTGCTTCCACTTATACACTACAAGAGGGTGAGCAGCCCAGTCGTTCTGGAAGCCTATCAATCTTCAATGTCAATGCAGATATTGGCTCTTTGGAGCTGCTTCATCGCGTGGAAACGGCGGGGATCTTTGATATAAAGTGGAGCCCTTTTGGTCAGACCGCAAGTCCTCTGCTTGCTCAAGCAGATGCTGATGGTTGTCTCAGAATTCATGCTCTTGAGTGCTCTTCAAATGGTGTAGAAGGTATCGAAATAGGAAGCTTTTTTGTCATACTTTTTGGAAATATATTTGGGAATGGAGATGTTTAATGTACTAGATTATAGATGCTATTTGAGATTGAATTAAACACAATAACTGATGACCGGAGAATTAGTCCGCCTCTCCTCCAACGACTACAGACTTCAAGTTTTGCCATCCATTCTAAATTGTCCCATGAAAATTATGCTAGAATGTATGTAATCAAATGCTCGTTGATTGTGTGCTAATATAATTATATTATTGGAATGCTCACTGAGTTCTTTAAAGTGATTCATGATTGAGTGTGGGCTAATGTATTTTCATCAAGTATGAAGTATGAACTCCGAAGAAAGTGATGGGTGCAAACAAAGTTTCACATTGGTTAGAAATGGAATTGATTAAGAGTATATAAGTAAGATAACTATTTTCATTGGTATAAGGTATTTCTTTTAACTTAAATTACCTTTCAATTTCCATGACTGCGAGACTTTCAACTTTAGATAGAAGTATATAGCTTTCAAGCTTCTGCCTCTTTTTCTACAATTTAAGTTCTCGACGGTCTCTTCTTGGTGCAGGAGAATATTTAAAAGAGAAATGTGGCAGCAAAATTTCGTCCGCAATGTGTCTTTGCCTGGATTGGAACACTTCAGCCACGTCCATCTCTGTGGGGCATTCAGATGGTTCTATCTCAATACTCTCTGCAGGAGAATCCCATTTAGAAGTCCAAAACCAATGGAAAGCTCACGAATTTGAGCTTTGGGCAACCTCTTTTGACACTCACCAACCTCATTTAGTATACACTGGCTCAGATGACTGCAAATTTAGCTGTTGGGATTTGCGAGACACTCCTTCCAAAGCTTTTCACAACACCAAAGCCCACAAAATGGGTGTTTGTTGCATTGCCAAAATCCCCAACGACCCTTACAAGTTGCTCACTGGAAGTTACGATGAAAATCTCCGAGTGTGGGACATAAGAGCAATCTCAAAGCCCATAAATGAAACTTCAATCTGCTTGGGCGGTGGCGTTTGGAAAATCAAGCCCCACCCTTCAGTTTGTGACGTTGTTCTGGCTGCTTGTATGCACAATGGATTTGCAATTGTTAGAGTAAAAGATGATGGTGCAGAAGTAGTTGAAACTTATGCCAAGCACAGCTCTCTTGCTTATGGAGCAGATTGGCAGAGAAGAGATTCGTCTCAAGAAGATAAAAGGAAAAGGTATGCCGTTGCAACTTGTTCATTTTATGATAAGCTTCTCAGGATATGGATACCAGAAACTGATATTATGACTTGATTGCTTCACAGCACATATTCAATTGGATGTTTTTTTTTTAAAGCATGTTGATTTTCTTGATAGAATTATCTATCTGTTTGTTCTTAGCTTGTTCTGTATTGTATTGGAGGGTTTAATTTCTTTTTATTGCATGTTCTTGAGCAGAAGTTGACATGTCCCCTTTGTAAATTATTCGGTTTAATTACATTTTTGAGATTTCAATTTTGTGTCGAATAAGCTTTTTAACTATAAAATGTCTAATCTATTAGGTCAAGTTTTAACTTTGTGGCAACAAGTGTATGATATAACAATTTAGGTGTATAAGAAGTCTTAGTCTATTTATATTTTTTTCCAAAATATATGGACCTACCGATCCAAGGTTGAAGGTTTAGAGTCCTATTGTACCAAATCAAATTTAAAAATCAACGGATCAAGTAACTGAGTTTGAAATATATCGTGAATTTATTATACATTGAATGAAATGTTCATGACATGATTCAATATTTATAAAATTTAGGGTTTTAACACAAAATTCGATAGGCTCTCTTTTAAGGTTCGATGTTTGATTTTAACTTCTTTCTTCTATATATACTTCAGTAGCGATGAAAAATGAGTTAAAGTATAAAAACAAAGTTAAGTTTTCTTTACCTCCTTTTTTATTATTGTTTTTGTTTTTTGTGTTTTTTTATAGCTCAAATACAATAATCCTATGTAAATTTTTTTCTCATTAAAAAATAAGCGAATGATGTTTATCGTTGAATTAAACATCGGTTCATATTCCTTGAAGTAGTGTTTTTAAATAAGACATTGTTTCTATCAATTCAAGATAGGTTAGTGTATCGTCTAAAAGGTTGATGTTTTGATTTTCACCTTGCAATTTTTAGAGGAAAAAAAAAACAAAAAAGAGCACAAAAGTAAAATTGAATTTTTCTATTTACTTATTTGATATAACAACACTTTACACAAATAAGAAAATAACTCAAGTTGAATTACTAAATTTTAAAAGTTAAGATGTCACTTTAATCTCAGTACTTGTTATGACTGGAATTTTAATAGTAAATTTAGTTCGTAAATATTTAATTCAATCACTAAACTTTCAATAAATTTTAATTGTAGTTCTTGGAAAATAATTTTAATCATAATTGCTTAAGTTATTATTATTATTATCATGCATGAAAGGATACTATGCAAACACACATTATCAATTTATAAAGAAAATGTTAATTTTTTATTAAAAAATCGACAACAAACCACTAATATGGACTAATTTTATGAATATTATTTTAAATGAAAAACTGTTTAAAATATTTACGTGTGATAGATCGCAATTAACACAACTAATAGTTTATTCTAATCATTCTGCTCTCATAATCTCTTATAGATTAAGTGTAAAAAAATATTTTTAAATACTTAAAAAATCAATTCAGCTTATTCTTAAAACTGAAAGGTTAAGTTTTTTTCAAAAATAAAAAAAAATCAAGCAAATCGCATGAAAATGTTATCCTTTGGCTTTAAGGCGGGAAAAGAAACCCAGATTGTTAACCTCGATTTTCTTGCCGCAAAACCGCGGGGACAAACATCGATTTCAAAGCATGGAATCTTATGGATAGGCTGGTTTTGTATTTTGAGTTCCGGGTTTTACTTTTTATAGGAGTTTGATGACGTGGCCATAACTATTTTTCTATGCAACGAAAAAAAAAATAAATAAATAAATAAAAGAGACAGAAAAACTGCATTTCCGAGCAACGTATCCGTCTCTGAAAGGAATTCTTCCTCCCAGTTCTTGTTCTCGTATCTCTTTTGAATCCTGTGGATGATCTTTGATCTCTCTAGTACATTTATGGTCGTGTTGATGTTGAATTGATTTTTTTTTTTTTTGTGAATCTATTGATTCCACGATTGGCTAATATTCTCCAAATCTTAGGTTCGGCTTGAAATTGTATTGGCAATCTGGTTTTTAATGAGTGTGATACAGTTGATCGGAGGTTTTCTTTGTTAATTTCGGAGGAATTTTTGTTTTTAGATTTTGTTCTTCGCATTTTGCTATCGTAGTTTTGTTTTTCTTCATTTTTAATGGTTTTCAATGATCAACGGAGACGGTGCTTGTAAGGGTTTATCGGAAGTTGCCACTTCCGATCCGTTGGATTCGTCGTCAACTTGGGGTATTCAGAATGTCGATGGTAGCTCTATTGCTTCGCCGGCTTCTTCGAGGTATTCGTCCTGCGGAGAATCCGAGTTCGAGAGGTATTGCAGCGCGAATTCGGCAATGGGAACGCCAAGTATGCGTAGCACAATTACAGTTTTTAACGACTGCACCGATTCCGAATTTGGGTATGCGAGGAACTTTGGGTTCAGTGATGATGGTGGCCTGGAGAACTTCAGTTTGGGAGGGAGTGAGAGGAATTCGCTGGATACGAATATAGTAGACTATAGGAGAATAGAACTGCGTGATGAAGTTACTAGTGAAGAGCCGGGTACGAAATATAGGTCTAATGGGTTGGATTTGTATGGAACGGATGAGCTTATTGATTCAATTGAAGCTAATGGCGAAGTTTTGTGTTGGACGCTTGAGAGCACATCGGATTTATTATGTGGCGTCGATATGACTAATCGATTGGAGAAGGGCGAGGGCAGCAAAGATGCAAAAGAAGGCTTCGTTATGGAGAAAGAAGTCTGTAAATTGGGAACAGAAGTGGATGCTGTTCTTGGAGAAGTAACCAACGAAGCAGTTCATGCGGGCCGTTTAGAAGGAAGTACGGTTGGGAATGACATGAAATCAGGGCAAAGGCTTGAAAAACCTCTTCTACCTTGCACGGTTGAGAAAGATTCTGACGGTGAGTTGGAAATGGAAGATGATAGATCCCAGAATGAGTATTCAGGGAGTGAGGATTCAATATATAATTTCATGCACAATAATGCACTCGTTATCTCAGAACCTAACTTGGCGAATGAAAATCCATTGCTTATCAATTCATCTGTAGCTTTTGGTTCCGATGATTGGAATGATTTTGAGTGTGAAACTCAGGGATTCTCTCTGAAATCCTCAACCGAGGACTCACTCCAGGAAAGGAAACTGCACAATCTGAATTCCTCTGCTCTGATTGTAAATGGTAATCCAATTGGTAATGGAATGACGAGAACATATGGGACACAGATGCTCTTAGACTGGCAAAAAGATCAAGCAAGCACAAATTTTCCAAAGAAAGTTAACAGTAGTCACGGGGATTGTGCCATTGTTCCAACTACTGAAAGACCAAAGGAAATGATTCAAGTACGGGACATTCCCGTGGCCATCTGCAAAGTCCAGTCTTTTGAGGAGTTGGAGGAAATTGCAAACAGTGCATATTTAACTGAAGCTGATTCCTCATATCGTGTTGAGATAGATCAAGATGCGAAGGATATATTTGTTGTTAATAATCAAGCAGGAGATGCTGATGAAACTGCATATAATAGTAAATGTCTTCTTAGTAATATTACTGAAATTGGAACGGGAGCAGAGAAATTTACTTTGAAGCCGCAGAAGTGTGCATTGGAAGGTAAATTCGTAGAGCAACCTCAAATTCCAGAGACCGATGATAACAGTGGAATTGTAAACCAAGGGTTAGATAACCAAGGACTAGGAAATGTGATAGCAAAAGTGGACCCTCTTGGTGATATTTTAACCAATCGACTTTCTACTCATGGTAGTGACATGTCACATTCCACTTCCGTACCTGAATCAAAAGGTCTTTTGCCAGTTGAGGTCAGTATAAGCTTCTTTGTTTATGATGCTCGGTTTATCATTGGCCTTCACTTCTTTCTTGCCTTGAAAATTGCATCCATTCATGCAAATTCTTAAATCATCACCTAGTTACTGATTGCACAAATTATCTCTGTCCCACTAATGCTCCCTCAGCTACAAGATTATGTCCAATGAATCTTTGGAAATATGAACAAACATTTTAAGATGCTTGCGTATTAGTGCGTGAGAGGATGAAAGGACTGTAATGCACTAATCTGTTAAACATAAGAGGAGCCATCAATCTAATATCTTCACTTACTGCATCTGTCCGTTCTATATTTCTTTTGCAATTGTGTATTGTAACTCCTGCAGTCACCCATCCCTTGTAAGTGCATGGTTGATGTACATGTACCATAAGTGTTCGCTTTGAAATGAATAGCCATCTTGTGGCACTTACATTCTTGCAATTTTTTTTTTTTTTTTACTGGCAGTTAGCAAAACTTGAGCTAAATGATTTCTATGATGAAGTAGTTCATGAAATGGAGGAAATACTGCTTGAATCTTCTGATTCTCCGGGGGCTAGATTTACTAATAGATATAAGTTATCTCAATCACTACCATCTTTACCATTAAGAGATGGAGGATCAACTGCATCTATTTCAGGCATTAACTGTTCTGATCCAAATAACCCCGAAAACTTTAAAATTGATGGGGTTGAAGTGATAGGGGCAAGACAAAAGAGAGGGGATGTATCATTCAGTGAAAGACTAGTTGGGGTGAAGGAGTACACTGTATACAAAATTAGAGTATGGAGTGGCAAGAAACAGTGGGAGGTTGAACGCCGCTACCGAGATTTCTATTCTCTATATTGTCAATTGAAATCGTCATTTGGAGATCGTGGCTGGAGTTTACCCTCTCCCTGGTCCTCTGTTGATAATAGATCAAGAAAGTTATTTGGCAGTGCATCTCCGGATATTGTTGCTGAAAGAAGTGTTTTGATTCAAGAGTGCTTATGTTCTATTCTTGAATCAAGATTTTCACCAACAAATCCAAGTCCATTAGTTTGGTTTTTGTCTCAAGAATCGAACGCCAGTTCTCCTACATCAGATACTGTAGTGCCTCATTCACCTGGCAATTCAAGTGCGTCTGACTCACAAAAATTGTCCTCTTTGGGGAATTCCATATCACTAATAGTTGAAATTCGACCATACAAATCTACAAAACAAATACTGGAGCTGCAGCATTATACGTGTGCTGGATGTTACAGACAATTTGATGATCAGAAAACTTTGATGAAAGGCTTTGTACAGAGTTTTGGATGGGGCAAACCACGACTCTGTGATTACACCTCTCAGATGTTTTGTTCTTCGTGCCATACAAATGAGATGGCAGTCATACCAGCAAGAGTTTTACATCATTGGGACTTCACTCGCTACCCAGTTTCTCAGTTAGCTAAGTCGTACTTGGATTCAATACATGATCAGGTATTTTACGTAGAAAATATTTCCATTTATTCATTTCTAACTGTATGTGTCTTTGTGATTCTCTTTAGTTCAGATAAAATTTTTAAGGAATTTGAGTTATCGAAATAGTGAGGGTTTTAAAAGGGGAGCATCAGAGAAAAACTCTCTTTACAACCTTTACTCTGCCGAACAGATAGTTGTGTTCTGCTGGGTGAGGGCTTGCATGCCATTCAATTTTGTTTTCTTTAGCTAAGTGGAGGGGAGAGCGTTGTTAAAATTGTTTGTCCTTGCGTAATTCAAGGGCCATCTTTTGGGATGAAGTTGAACTGCAAGTTGGTTGACTAAATTTCTTAACTTTTTTTTTGGGTGCATTAGATATAGAATTCTGATGAAAAAGGGACAAACAAGAACAAAAGATAAAGACATTTATGATCTAGAGAGATATAATTTGCAATGAGTTCTTCATTGCTTCTTTCTCCTGAAATGAATACATGCTACTTACACTGTTCAATTGATAGTCAATGGCATTCGGATATGATTACTCGTCATTTTATGGTTGGGCTAGTAGGTAGAAATTCTACTGAACGATAGTAAGTATTTATTTCATCTTATTGAACTTCCTTTGGCAGCCCATGCTTTGTGTCAGTGCGGTTAATCCTTCTCTCTTCTCAAAGGTCCCAGCTTTGCTTCATGTTATGGGTGTGAGGAAAAAAATAGGAGATATGATTTCATATGTTCGCTGCCCATTTCGTAGGTCAATTAACAGAGGACTTGGATTTCGTAGATATCTTGTCGAAAGCAATGACTTTTTTGCTCTTAGAGATCTCGTTGATCTTTCAAAAGGGGCGTTTGCAGGTTAGCTTTTGACTTAGTTGTGCCAGTTTTGGTTTATCATTATTGTGTCATGTTCAAGTTCACGGTAATTCTTGCAATCCGTCTGGGACTCTGGTAACACCTTTTAGTACGCACAAATTATTCTTGCAGTATTACCTACAATCCTGGAGACCGTCTCAAGGAAAATCTTGGAGCACATAGAGGAGAAATGCCTTGTGTGTTGTGATGCAGGTGTTTCATGTGGTGCTCGACAAGCATGTAGTGCCCCATTGTCTCTCATTTTTCCTTTTCAGGTAAGCATCCCTCCACGCAGAATTTGCATCTGTTAGTAATGAATCTGTACTGCCGTGTCTTGTGTTAGCACCACGTTATGTCTTAGGTCATCAAATATTCGAACATTTCTTACAATTAGTAGCATGAGAAATTGAACATGTGACCACTGGGATGTATTATTACACGTGCTACCCAGGTCTGCTCTTTTGAACCAAATATCAAAATGATTAGTCAATTAGCACTTTTTTTTCAAGGGCTTATAATCAAAATATTTTTCCAATATAAATTATTTTAAAAATCTCCCAAACTTTATCTTAGATTACACATCCTACTTATGTTAGGAGGAGTGGTATGGGAAAAGACCACCCGACAAAGCGGCTAGTTGGACGTGTTTTTTTGTTTATGGACTGGGGAATGCGACTATATTAGCGTCTATCTGGTGAGGGTTAGTTTTCGTCATCATTTTGAGCAATAGATTAATAGGGAGAAGAGGTTTTCGACTCTCTCAAATTGGCGGTTGTCTGTAGTTTTCGTTATCTTGTAATTCACATGTCCATTTTTTATATAGGTTAAGTGGCAAATTTAGTGCCTATAATTTGAAAATAGTTCAAATTTAGTTCCTATGATTTTAAAAGTAGAATTTGATCCTCTTATGATTTAATAAAACCTCGTAAATAGTTTGTTCGTGTGGTCTAATAATATCCCCATAAATAGTTCTTGTGGTAGAGACTACATCAGGTCTGTTTATGAATCTTTTATTAAATCATAGGCTAAATTCTAACTATAACCCATAAAACTAAATTCTAACTTTCTCTAAACCATAATAACCAAACTTGTGATTTAACCTTTTGAATATAACCAAATAGTGGTAGAATTCTTACACCTTACAGTCTGCAATCCATTTTTATTTGACCTCCAAAGCATGAATCCGTGACCCTTTTGGTTTAAAACCTTCAGGAAACTGAGATGGAGAGATGTCCATCATGTGAATCGCTATTCCACAAACCTTGTTTTAAGAAGCTCACCAAATGCCATTGTGGATCGCTCCTTAGAGTTGATGAAACCGGAAGGCTCTCAAGGAAGGTAAGCCATGGTTTAGGGACGGATGGTGAGGAAAATGGAGGTGTGTACTCATTTCTGGGAAAATCAACTTCCATTTTGCCTTTGAGATCTCTATCAGGCCTATTTGCAAAATCAATTCATACAACAAAAGAACATAAAGACGGCGAGAATATCATCTTGATGGGTTCTCTGCCCACCGGCTCCCTTTGAACACCTATTTTTGTTATCAGTTACCATTTTTTTTTTTATCATTCCGAAGCTCATTTGCTAATCTGTTGGAGATATATTATTAATAAACAAACGTGTTTGCTAATCAATGAGATGTATATTTTAATAATTTTCTAGGTGATGGTCAGTTTATCATTTATTTATCTAAGGGTAAATTATGAAAGATAGTGTTTCCAACTTTGTAATTTGCTTTAAAAGGTACTCGTACTTTTAAAAGTTGTAACATTATTCGGCTTTTTTAGTGTTAGTCCGTTAAAAGGTTGGACAAATGTTGAGACAGCAATTTGAAATGGGGTAAATGTGTTTGGGTTCTAATTTTTCGTTCTAAGTCACTATCGTACGGATTTTTAACTTGACAGTCACAGTATTTAAATTTTTTTCAGAGACTTTGGATGGGAAATCGCACTTTCCCTTAACCTCAGCATATGACCTTGGTTTTTTTAAAATTGTTTTCGTGACAGAAATAAAGAAAATGGTGGTGGTCACTTTTTTCTTAAATAATTTTTGTTGGTAGTAGGAGTTTGTTGGCATTTATCTAGTAGTTATATGTTGTTTCAGTTTTATATTGTTGAAATGCTTTGAATTTGGTACGTGACTAATGCAGAAAAATTATTTAAAATTTTACTTTAGTCTGTAGATATTTTTAGCGGTCATTTACAATAACTTTTCTAATTTTTTTCATAATATTTCATATTTGAAATCAGATCCAAATTTTGTTGACAGGAGCTAAAAATAATATAAACAAAAATGTATCGAGTAGGGTTTAAACCTGGTTCAACCTATTAATATAATTTCAGTTTTTTGTATATATATTATATAAAAAACATAAAGTTGAGGGAGACTCGAGCTTTAGTTCTATACTAAATTTAAAATCATTAAAATATTTTTAATTAACATTTTTTTTTTTAGGAATTAGTAGCCCTTTGTTTGTACTATTTTTATTGAAATAATTTGATAGATACACTTAAATGTAGTTGTTCTCTTCTTATCAAGCAAATCGTTGAGAATTTAGTAACCATGTATCTAAAAACTTTACAACTTGACATATTGAATTTGATATTGATAGTTGTCTTGTAAAGGACATGTGTACGTACAAGAGAGGCGAATTGGAGTGATTCAATTATGTGATCTCTTTATCGATTAGTTTTGAAAACAAAAAAAAAAAAAAAAAATCTTTGTCGATAGTTTATGTTTTGACTCTTAACCAATAAAGCTATGCTTAAATGACCCCAACTAAATCATTTATAAGATAAACGAGTAAATTAAAGTACATATGTATTGTTCAGTAGTTCTAGGTAAACAAGAACGTTTTCTTAATGACACAACAGTACAACTCATCCTATCAATACTAATACCAACGTCTGTAAACTTCATTTAGTTTGTATATACACACTTGTGTATTATGTTTAATATAACTAAGTGTAATTTTTTTCGATCAATATTCAACCACTTGAAAAAAATTGTTAATGTGAAGTTTTGGTCAATAATAATTGACATGCACTGTTTTTTTTTTAAAGTTAGAGATTCGATTCTTCAGTTCATAATTGTGATACTAAAAAATAATTCTTTGTTGCTAAAGTGTGTATACATCAAATAGTTGTATGTGTTAGCTCAAATCTCCTGGTACTAAAACGAATATCCGATCTCGAACTAAGACAAACTTGAATACAAGTATAAATTTAGGGAGTTGATAATTTCGAACAAAGTTCTATTTGACCATTTTCTCACGAAGTAATAACATAAAATCAGATATATTTTGGAAATGATAAATTCCAAAAAAATATATAAAAAAAGAAAAGTCTTGCTATTTGGATATTGTTCCTTCCTATATTGATTCATTATTTCATCATGATGTTCACTTCATTGACTTGAGTCATCATTTCCACCAAATCAAGTTCTTTCTTCACTTCAAACTCCATCCCCCCCGCCGCGGCCGCCGTACTCACTGGAGCATAATACTGCAATTTATCCATTTCAACACGACGAAGCTCTACCGATTCATCGTTATTGTCGTTATATATTTTTCGGTCATAATTATTAGCTTCGTCAACAGAAGCGCCAGCAATATCCTCCATTAGAGAGTTAATGCTACATCCTTCCGGAAAGAAACTATCGTCGAGGTAAAACTCTGGTTCTTCCTTGAAATCGAAATCCGGAACCGTCCAATCGTTAGAGCAAAAATCAGTGGTGTGTACTTGATGATGATGATCGGCCGATTTTGATTTGGTATTATTGTTGGCGGCGGAAGAGGTGGCGGCAGAGCTTTTCTTCTGGTGGCGAACGACGTTATTGGAGTCCAGATTCAGGCTCTTGATATAATCCTGTAGAAGAGAGCATCTCGGATATTTGGATCGGCATTTTCGCTTTGAATATTGCCTTCTCTTCGTTGCATTCCAGTGGTTTTTGATCGAGTTCTCAGTTCTTCCAGGTAATCTCTTTGCAATTTCTGCCCATTTGTTCCCTATTTCTGAATGTGCTTCAATCAATACCCTGTCCTCTTCTTCACTCCATGTCTCTTTCTGTATTTGTTTTCAATCAATTTTGGTTAATTTCACACACTAGAAATGTAATATTCTATTTCCTAACCAAGCATATCTACGATTCAAATTGGTTATGTTCTAAGGTAGACATAGCTCAACTAGTTAAGATAATATTAAAATACGATTGTGATTTATATTATTTCGTTTGTACAGGTCATACGAGGTGTCAATGGTCAAATTTAGTCAAACTTTAGAAACTAGAAGTTTTTTGCGTCACTAAAAGTACCATTGAACTCTAAATAAGACTACAAAAACAAAACCAGGCTTTCAAAAAGACTTGTTTTGTTGTTAAAAAATTAACTTGGCTTTTGAAAATATATTTAAAAGTAGAAACTATAAGTTACACACTTGTAATTTTAGATTTAATAACATGAAAACACAAACGAAATGACTATCAAAAGAAATCTATAATATTAAGAACGGTCACTTAAAACCAAATCGAACCAAAACTTACGTAGTTAAGATAGATGTACTAAAAAAGAAAATAAAATTCATTATTTTGATTGTTGTCATTGCCTTATATTCACTAGCCAACTATTGTCAAAATAGTATAGCTCAGCTAATACAAATACTTATACTACCAACTTCAAAGTCAGATATTTGATTCGTCACTCGTAAAGAAAGAAAAGAGAAGAAAAAAGAAGAAGAAGCTAGCAACCTACTTTACTACCTTACCAAATAGAAACACTTTTGTACATCATAAGTTGAACCAATAATAATGAACACCAAACATGTCATCGAATTTAAAACCTTTACTTCAATGTATATCAGAAGCCAAATATATGACATTTTGAAAATTTCAGATCTCCAAAGATAAAATTTGAATTGAAATACCTTAATGTCAGGCCGGAGATGGTTATGCCATCTCTCTCTACACTGTTTTCCTATTCTCCCTGGCAACATGTGTGCAATATGAGACCATTTTCTCACTCCATATTGTCCAACCAATTGAACCAAAAGCCTGTTTTTGTTTTACACAAACATCAAACCCAAAACCACACATTAATATATATCAAAACTTGTTTACTGATAAAATTGAGAAAATTTTCTTTTCTTTTAGTTCTGTTTGGGTCGTAAAATTGTTACCTATCTTCTTCAACTGTCCATTGGCCTTTGATCACATTTGGCTTCTTTCGACCTTTAGATGTTCTTAACAAGGATGAAAAATGAGCATTCTTATTGATAATACCTTTCTGAATATGCCCATTTCTTGCTGAAGCTATGCTGGAAACTTCATCAGGTACCATGAAATTTACAGGTTTTATTTCTGGGAAATTCAATGGAATGTTAATGGAATTTCTTTCCAATCCCATTATTTCAATTTGATGATGATGATTCCTTTGATGAAAATTGTTGCAATAATAATAATAATCTCCACAGTTTTGGAAATTGTCCATCACTTGATCTGCTGCAGCACTCCCTTTATAATTAAACTCATACAATTCTTGATCAATACCATGTGAGTATTGATTATTATTCAAAGCATCGAAATTACTGCACAGATTTTCGTCTTCCATGACATGATTGTTTGAGGATGAATTAGGTATGGGATGAAATTGATGATCCAAGTGATGAAATTCCTGCAGATAATTATTACCTTTTGCTGATGCAAAAATTTCAAACGATGATAATAATTCATCTTTCTTGCAGATTTGGGTGCTGAGAGTTTCTTCTCTAAGATTGGACTCCAACTCCATTAGTGCAAGACAAATTATCACACCTTTCTTGGCTGGAAATTTGAAATTGGTTAGTGTTTATCAAATTTATATTATAACTTTATTGTGGAGGTTTCATTCTTCATTGAACTTATTAAATCACATTTATTACTGTTAATTTGTTGGAGAATTACACATACAAGATGTGATTTTTTTTCTTCTTTTTTTCTTTTTTAATCTTTATATGATATAATAAAAGCATTAATTTTAATTTAAATATTAAAATAAATTTGTTCAAAGTTTCAGCAATTTAAGCAGGTCCAATTAGAAACGGACCAAAATAAATTGAGAGTCATAATTATACTAAACTTTTATGTTACATTTGGATATCTGAATTAATATGAACTTATTTGTGTCTTTGACCACAAGTGACATAAGTTCAAATTATTATTATTCGATGTAAATATATTAGTTTCTTTTAGTAGTAACCTAAGAAAGTTTGTTTGTATGTATATTTATGTTTGGTTATAAAAACAATTGAGACAAATTCCCGTGCAAAATATATAGAACGTAAATTATAGCTCTCTTGTGTTTAATCTAGTTAGTTCAACGCAATGTGAAACCTTGTTTGAAAATAGAGCTCTCCAAACAAAATGAAAGGTTGCGAATGTTGTATTATACTATCGTACAAGAGTTGTAGAAATGTTCAAAATGACATTCCTACACCTCAGAAACTCCAGAACATGAATATTGGGTTACTACAATGTGATCTATGATCATAAAAGATTGAGAATGAGACTTAAGGCACGTTCAGACTACGTGTTACATCGTTGATCTTTCTATTTTATAACGGTATTTGAATCACCTAAGTTGATGTATACGGAATACATGATGCATAGTGAGGATGGGAGAGTGGAGTTTCGTCTACCATTATGCATAGTGACACACATTTTGTCTATGTACCAAAGGCCTCTTGCCACATACGTTGACAGTATAATGACAAGAAAAACAATTACCGATGAACTATATTTTCTTTTAAAAAAAGGTTGTTTGAAGTGTGATTTTAGTTATGTATTTTGAAATTTGTTTAATTTTAATTAATGTATTTTTAAATATTCATTTTTATTTAAAGCATTTAAAAAAATCAAGGAGCTGTTTATACGACCATGATGGGAATAAAAATGCAATGTAAATCCAAATTTCATGTTTGGATTAAACATTTTGGATCCAATTAGTAATAAAAAATTCATTCCATTTCTACTACTCTTGTTCCACTCTTGTTTTTCACGCATTTCAACACACTTACGATTCCCAATCACTCTTAGTTACATTCAAACCCTTCAAACAGGTCCAATATAGTCCATATAGCTTGCTTGTGGTTGATTTTTTCTATAAGTTTTTATTTTTTATTAACATATTCACCCTAAGTTTTGAAAACATACTCACAAATTTTATTTACTAGAATAAAGTTTATTGTCTTATTTGGTCAATTTCAAAAAATAAAAAAAAATCAATATATATTAAAAGTAAATGAACTAAAATTGAACATTTGAAAGCATAACAAGTAAAATCAAATGAATCTCAAAGTATTAAGACTAAAATGACATTTAACCTAAGCAATTTTTTATCCTTTCTTCTTATAGTACGATAAGGTTAGGTGTGAATAAAAATAGGTCCGAACTAAGATAACTCTAACAAATAATAATTTTCTTTTAATATTGTTAAATACTAATTTCCACAATTAGATTAATGGACAAATATGAGGAGTTAAAAACCAAATTAGTTATAAAATTAAAATAAATTTCTAAATCACTAGAACGAACAAAACTAGTGCGATAATTTATAATTTAGTAACAATAAAATAGATTAGATATACAAATACAAATATAATATTAATTTTCTTTTATATATTATCTTAGACATACACTAAATCAAACGGTGAACAATAACGTAACTCAGTATATGTATGTATTGTCAAATAAAGGGTAGGTTAGCCTTTTTATTTTATTTTTTCTTTTTGTTTCATTTTTTCCAATTTGATTTTGGAGAAAAAAAAATGGTGACAATTTTGGATACCGCGATTTTGACAGTGAAGTAGACTCAGCACCCGCCATAGTCTTCGTGTAGCCGAAACGTCCTAAGTTCATAGACTCGCACCCCTTTTCACTCCCAGACTCTTTCTCCCCCTCTTTTTCCCGCCATCACAATGTCTTCAACCGCCAGTTTGAGCTCTCCCATCCATTACTGACATCGTACCATAGCAATCGGAGCAACGAACGCCGCCATGATCACTTCCAGAGATATCCAAGATATCATTTCAAAGTTATCTTCTGATAAAGCTAAAACTCGCGAGGTAAGAACCATTTTCGTGTATTTTCGATTTACTTTTCATCTGGGTTCAAGACATGCATTATGCACAAAGCTTATAGAGTGCATAATCCGTAGTTTCTGAGCTCCGAGATGTTGTATTTTTGTGTTTTTGCTGCATTCAATCAACAGGGAGTTCGAAATGCCTTTTCAGTGTCCAAGTAGTTACCTTGAGGGAATGCTGATGATTATACTTCTCAATATCCAGTTCTTTCAAACTGTACTCTGAAAATTAATCTATTGTAGTCAGACAATTCCATGGTCTAGTAGATCAATATTCTTCTTAGTTCAAGCGATCATTGTGTTAATATTCTTTTGGGTGCTTACAGGAAGGGATAAAGTTGTTGAATACATGGCTAGAGGGAGAAAAAGCGATTGATTTCTGTAAGTTTATTGGACAGAACACTGCTAAGCTCAAGCCAGAAGAAATCCCATCTCGTACGTTCAACCGTCAATTTTTTCTTGCGCATGTATTCCTGTTATTCCTCAAATAACTTGTTAAGAAAATAATTGATATTGTTTTCTCTTCAGCTGAAACATGGCCTTTCATCACAAAACTGTTGATCCAATGTGCGTCTATGGAGATATCTTCAAGCAAGCGGAGATTACCAAAGTTAATATTTGCGAAGACACTGAGGGCTGTCGTTCAAAAAGCAGAAGATAATAAGTTCTCTGGTGAGTAATTGAAATATGTCACAATTGTTACTTTTGTTGCGAGCTTGCACGTCTCTCTACAATGTTCATTTTCCCCTGTAACGGTCCTATTTCTTCTAAAGGGCAGTCTTTGGTTGTAATGTTACCCCGTGTGAGGCTTCCCATCGTGATGACCTATTCTTCAAAGAGTAAAAAGGGAAATTTATCCGGACTGTTAGTTAGTGGGGGTGGTCAAGCATTGTATGGGAATGCCGTTGTTCTTTTTTGTTGTAGAGGGGAGGGATGGATAGAAGGATCGTTGTGAAAGTTGGTAGCCAAGTGTAGGGTTGGAGAAGGTTACTGGCTTTCTCGTGTAAGCTGGGTTTATTTTCCGAGTTTTTGTGACTGTTGTGTTGGTTATTATCTCTGTTCTGTTTGTTTAATTTGTTGGTTGGCATGAAGTTTGCTTATTAGCCAATAAAACAGTGACATTGATACCTTAAAGTATCTGTTGCCTTTTACTAGCCGGAAGATTGTTTTCTTCTTAATGCTTTTATAACTTCCTTTATTTTGCTACATTTTAAAATGAAAACAAAGACTTTCCATTGATAAAATGAAAAGGGAGCTTTCACGTCTGCATGTTTCTCAAAGATTTGAAAAGATTTTCATTGCCACGTCTGCAGTCCTTTTTGTAATTGATACTGCTGTTGAAATTCGTGGCATGAACTAAAAATTAGAAAATTGTTGGAGGAGGTGCAAGATTGGTGATTGTGTTTAATGAAAGTTCATAAATCTCAATGAGCCACGTTGTTGATGAGGGACATACATGAACCACGTGGTTTAGCCCTACTTAAAATCTTATAGAAAAAAACATTCATCCTTTCAATTACTTTTGGTTGTTAGTTGTGGTTCGTTATTGGTTTCATTTTAGGCTGTAGCCTTTCAATTGTTGTCAGCTATGGAACTCCTTCATCCGTAAGTGTTGCTGAAGGTTTCTTGACAGGATATCTCAAAATTATACTTTTGATGTTTGTTTTTCTTGTCCCAGGCAACGTAGTACCCCTGATATCTGTGGTCAAGGTGCTCTTTAGTCATGTATGGGATGTCTTGAGTACTACACCATGCTTTCAATCTGAGTATGGAATCATTATTAGGCATCTAGTAGCTGTAAGAGATTATCGTTTTCATTTGAGGAAGCGCATATATTGCAGTAAGTTCTGTCATAACTTCAATCTGAGAAATGTTTATTATTATGTTGTATGTTTGATGTTTAATTTCATCTCCCAACTACATATGATTTGGATTGCTATATGATGTTTAATTTCATCTTAACTTCTCTCTTCATTGTGGAAAGACCTCATGCTTCTGTACTTGGAGAAGGTGGAAGGAAGTTTAGTCGGGAAGAATGATAATCTTTATACTCCTAAAGAGGAGCTTTTCCGTTGCATCTTAACACTCCATTCACTTTTGGAAAATCCTCCTGGCGATTTCCCAGATAGTATTAGGCAAGAAATTGTGAATGGGATTGCTAAGATTTTCTCTCTTGTGAGGTATGATAATAATTGTTTTTAACCCTGTCTTTATCGTTTTGATTCTTGCGTGTCCCCTATGAATTTTTAACTTGATCTTTGCATTTTTTTTTTGGTCTCTTTTAGTGAAAGAATGAATTATTTTTCTTTTCTTTGTCAGGGATGAAGGAAAGGTATCACGCAAACTCGTCGAGTGTGTAAATACATACTTGTTAAAGGATGGTCCTAATCTAGGAAGTAGCTTATTGGAGATCCATAATTCTGTGCAAAAATTTGTGTTTCGATGTTGGATGGTGACTCATGATCGAGCTCTTAAAGTATGAAATAAGTTGGATAGACTTAACTATTACTTGATTTTAAAAGAATTATTGTTAGAACATTTTCCTGACTTGTTACTTTTGCAGGATACTCTTGTCCTCTATGGAAGGTTACAAATAAGTTTAACGAGAGGAGCTGATGATGAGAGCGTTTTAATAGAACAGCTCCTCGATGTACTTTATAAGGAACTAGATCAAAGCAGTATATTTAGTGTTGGGGTGCCTTGGTCTGTATTTTCTTACTCTTGATTTATCCCTGTTTGCTATATTTCATTTACGTTGAAGTTTGTCTATCATCGGATAATGTATGGTAATTGGGAATATTTGAAGATTTTTCAGGTCTGATGCAAATAAAGATGACAAATTTGGAACTTTGAGTAGCTCACATTGCGGGTTGGTAGAACTTGCTGCAGCTGTGCTCTATCGGGTACTCCAAACATACTGCATTTTCTTATTTCTTTATCATGCTTCATTACCAGGAAGTTGTTATTTTGATTTTTGACTCAATCACTTTTTTTTTTTTTTTTGATAAGAAACGATATCAATTTATATATAAGTAACGAGCCATCTCAATAGAGGGAGAGCAAGAGGTACAACCTAAAGCGAGGGCCAAGGAGGCCCTCCCAAAAAACTAAAAAAAAAACT
>JBBPDJ010000008.1:17229401-17264088 GCA_037974625.1 Cucumis cinereus
TTCTGAAGAACTTTTGCTGTTTCGGTGTATTTAAAACCTCTTCCACTGCGTCAATAATCCATACTATGATGATCTCTCCCCCGACAAGATTGTAGGTTCTATTCTGATGAAGTTCGCATATTCTGATAAATCTGCCTCTGCTTCTTCGGTCAAACTCGCAACTGAAGCTCTTGTTCTCAATCCTTGTCGATATCTTTCTGCACTTTTCCATCGCATACCCACAACCAGAAACCGTCAGCTCAGTCCATATAGCATAAGAATCTTATGTGAGCGACTTCTTTTAGTTATTCTTATTTTTGTCCGAACAATTTTGGTGAAAAGAATAGAAACAATAGCAGAGAAGAAGACAATGCAACTCATTCGGGCGGCATAGTGCAGAACCTTGCAGAGTTTCACCCTAAAACCTGAATCTTTAATGGCGTAAATGAGAGAGAAGCTGTGACCGACTACTTGTGGAAACTCCGACTTTGACTCAATCACTTAATATACAATAAGAAAGTATTTCTCTAATCCATATATATGTATACATACATACATATATATATCTACTCTCACACACACACACATATACACATACATACATACATACATACATACATATATATTGATAAGAAACTATAGAATATCCAAAATAATTTGTTAAAAGTATTTGGTAAATTGTATCCACTACTCATCCTTTAATCTGTTAGATTTTCTTATATTCCATTTTAATGTTTATCTTATCATGACTAATATCTCTTAATTTTAGTAATGAGTAGTGAGTTCTTGAGATCCTGTTGCTTTGTGGTACTTTTTATACTGCAGAATTCTTAGGATTATATTTAGTTGTTTGACTGGTTGTAGTTTGTGGGCACCAGAAATGGGCCTGATTGGTTGGACATTGGTCTTATTTATTTAGGCATTGGTCTTATTTATTTAGGGTTTTAGGTGTCTTTAGAGAGGGCCTCCTTGTCCCTCGCCCTTAAGTTGTTTTTTTTTGCTTTTCTCTTAATTCAATTGTTTCTTATCAAATTTATTTAGGCATGTGTTGCTTCTACAAAAGCAATATCAACTGAAAAGCGGGTTAAAAGAGACCCTGCTAGTGTTCATCTTAAAGAGGCACTTGGTGAAGGGAAATGGTTATGGTAAATCTACGAGAACATGGTCTTGCATTCCCTGGTTAGTTTCTCATTTGGCATGGAACATTATTTTTGTGATTGGATTTATTGTCTTGTAGGAATGCGGCTTTCTGTTGTCTTATTCGAAATTACCATTCCTGCATCAGTAATGATCTTTTCACCTACTGGTTTGAGGCAATTTGCGTAGGTTTCGAGAGGTATCTGGGATTTACTGTTGTTGATCTATCATTCTATATTATAAAATTATTTGTCTTATTGTCATCTTTATTTTGATTGTTTTTTTAATTGTAATTCCCATTTTAAATTTAATCAAATGCTACCAAGGTTTGCGAGAGGTGCAGATGAGATGGTTACTTTAGGCCTCGTAACTTTAGGGAGATTTATTTTCTTCCAAAGCCACATATTACCTTATGCCAGACTAGACTATAATAAAATTGTGAAACTCAAAGTAAATGTAGATTGACATAACACGTAAAAGTTGCAGAAAACGTTAGCGATGAGGCTGAAAAAAGTGTTGATCGGAAAATAAGTAAGAAAACTCAAAATCTATTATAAAAATGTAAAAAATTCCACTATGTAAGTTGGAACAAGAGTACAAGAATAAGAGGATGAGGTTGAAAGCAAAACATTGGGGGAAAATAGGTAAGAATGTTACTCATTGCATGTTGAAGTGCTAGGAATATTAGTTAATCTTGAGCAATTCCTCAGTTAATCCCTTTTAATCCTAGATAATTCCATGGTCAATCCTTTTACCGTCCTTAGTCACTTTAGGTTACAGCACACATCTTTTCTTCATTATAATACGGCATGATACATACTAATTAAAACTAGAAAGCTCAATCGTAGTGTTCATGGTAACCAAAGATAAGATACACAACACAACCATAATGTTCATACACGTGAAACAAAGGAAGAGATATAATTTCCAATCAACTTGATTTTCTGATCATGTTGCAGAATATTGAAAGATGCAAATGTGGGGCATTCTTATGATGGTTTATTGTGGACATTGCGGTAAGCTAATATCGCTTTTCAGGTCTATGTAAATTTTTGGAATATTCAAATTTGTGTAGTTAATTTAATTCCACAATTTAACTGCTTGGCTCATTCACATGAGTGATCATTTATTTTTATGAGTGAACGCATGTACTTTCAGTTCCCTTTCCCATTGAGCTCATTTGTCTGTATATCCACATGTGTTTGAAGGAGTTTGCAAGAACTTTCTGTAGTGTTATGGTATTCCACTGAACGGTCAGGAAGTTCGTCTGAGGATAAGGTTTGTTTCTCTTTTCATAGTATTCATATAAATATATATATATTGTTTCATATGGGAAACCAAATTTTTATGCGGTAAATGAAAGACTGGACTGAAAAGAAGCATAAGAAGATGAAGAGCCAAGCTAACAGAGGGGATTGAAAAACTTACGAGAAAAGATGTTTTGAAGAAATTGAAGCTTCTCATTGAAAAGAAAACTTACAGGAAAGATTTCCAACTTTTGGTAATAAAAAATGATAGTTTTAAAATAAACTTGAGTTAAGAGCCAAAAGAAAGTTCAAACATCTTCGTAAAAATTATTTACTCCCTCCAAGAAACATTCTCATATTTTTTTTCAACCAGATAAACCCCGTAGCCATGAAGAAATCTATATGCAAGAGCATATGAGCATATGATGTTTCCCTTAAAGGAAGGGTTATTATTGTTATTTTAATTTTTTTTTTATGACAAGTAATAACATTTTATTGATGAAATGAAAAAGGAGACTATTGCTCAATAGATGCAAAACTCCACAAAGGAAAGAAAAAAGCCGGCAAAGAGAAACTAGGAAAATTAGAAGAAGATTCACAAGCAAGAAGTGCAACATCCTTCTGGATAGATCATGAAGGAAGGTTCTTGAAGATGATTCACAAGCCCCTGCAGATAAAACAAGGAAAATTTTATATATTGTCTCAAATTGAAGTTGGTATTAGAGCAGGTTGCTGCAGGATGTCCTGAGTTCAAGCCCCTGCTTTGTTGTTTTCTCCCCATTTAATGTTAATTTCCACTTGTTGGGTCTTTCTTGATACTTCAAGCCCACAAGTGAGGGGGAGTGTTGCATATTATATTAAATTTACCCTCATCCATCAGCTTAAGCTTTTGGGTTGAATTGGTGATTTAAGATATAAGCCCATCCATGATCCAGATAAAAGGTTGAGAGGGAGTGAAATCGAACCATAATGGCCACATATCTAGGAAACTGCCAAATTCATCTAATTTTAACCCAAACGGTTGACCAGGGTGGCGCTATTTCTTATCTTAATTTGAAAATGCATGATCAACTCATGGTTTCAAGACTTGATTCCACTTTCTCAAGTCTTTTATGTAAATTGTATCGTTTCATTATATCAATCAAATCTTGTTTCTTGTTTTAAAAAAATTTGATGTGATAGCTAATATGCGAAAATTGATTATGTAAGTGGTGTTCCGTATGATGTCAACTATATCTTTTGAATTGAAATGAACGGTAACAATGATTTTAACCTTCTGTACCATTCCAAAGTAAGATGAATCTATTTAAAGTTATTTTAATCTGCTTCAAAGTTTAAAGATATGTAAGTATAGTATTGAGTAAATGAACATGACCATTTCTTTTTTGGGTGTGAACGAGGAACTGCCTGTTGAAAATTGATTGAATTTATTTGACTTGGATTGCAGTTGTATCAGGGGTGGCAATCAATATGGAGCTGTTTGATGCATGGACTACCCATGTTTAGTCATGTGTTTGTGGTGGTAAGTTCATGTACTGAAAGACCAAAAGAGTTACCAAAAAAGGTCTCCAATTATTCAGTTTTGAAATATTTTTTATTTTAGACATCAAGGTGAATAGATGAGTGATAGAACCAGAAGGAGCATTCTTTAATTTTGTCGACTTGTGAATAGGTGAGTGATTTGGGTAGGAGTTCCTTGGTGCCTAGAGACAAAAGGGAATATGGGTTGGAATCATGAGCCAAAGGAACATTTCTTTAGTTTAGAATTTGATGAAATCCCATCTAAATTCTCCTCCTTGAATGAAGAATGTGGTTTGATTCTTGGGTAACCAGTCCTACATTTCCTAATGAGAATTTTTGGTTGCAGCTTTGTTTCAAGAGATATAGAAGGGTTGTGGCTGTTTTGTTATGAGGCCTTTTGATAGTTGTAAGGTTGTTTTGATGGGATTGTGGTTGCTCTTGCAGTGTTACGTTTGGAGAATTTTATTTTGGTCAGTTTCATCCCTGAAGTTCTTATTGTATTTCGGATATGTGGTGCAAGTCTTTGATGCATTATATTTGTTTTCCGAACTCTGGTGCTCTCCTCCATCAATGATCCTTTTTTGGGACGGTGGTTATGGTAGTTTTTGATTGGCTGGCTAGGTTGGCCAACTTGCAAGTCAGTCTGGTTTTGAGCTCCTTTCCAAGTCTCCTCAGCTTGCAAAGCTTTATGGCACTCAAGTTTCAAGTCTTGTACTTTGCTAGAAGATTGCTCATTTGGAAATTTTTGTTTATTGGGTGTTATTTTAAGAATTGGTCTCTTTTATCTTTCATTTTGTTTTTGCTGCTCCGCTCCATTTTCTATGTTGTATTTTATTTTTTCCTTGTTTTAGACCCATTTCATTACTGAAAAAGTCTTATTTCCGTTTTTTTTTTAAAAGAAGCATTTCTTTAATTTTGTCGAGTTTGTTGTGGGAAATGGTAGAAAATAAGGTTTTAGGAAGATCGATGGTGTGTTCCTCAACCTCTTGCAACTTTGTACCAAGATATCTACGTTATTTCCACTAAAAAAGAAGTTGTCGCTGATTGTTGGAATGATCTAAACCAAGCTTGGGATCTTGGGTTGAGCAGAAACTAGAGAAGCTGGAAGCTCCATTGCTCTTGCTCAGTAGCTGAATTCTTGGGTGGTGAACCGTGAACAGAAATAGGGACAAATTACGTTGGAAGAACGACTCCTTGGGCATGTTCTCTACCAAGTCCACATTCCTAAACTTGACCAAGTGGGTTACGGACAACAAGTTCCCTATGGTCAATCTTATATGGAATCTTAAAATCACCCACCCCCAAACCAAAAAAAAAAAAGTGAAAGATCTTGTGGTTCCTTACTTATAGAAGTCTAAATACTCGTGAGAAGCTTCAAAGGAAGTTCCCAAATTGGTCCCTCTCCCCCTCCATTTTCTGTCTTTGTCTTAGAGAGATGGAAACTGTGGATCACTTATTACAACAAGTTCTTGTTCAACATACAACCTCTTACTGTTGCACAAATTACAACAAGTTCTTTTATAATTACGGACTTCTTATGATTATGAACCCTTGGAAGGCTCTTCTTGTTTAGTTTTGTTGGAGGTTCTCAACCCTAGTCTATTTCTTGTGGGGTTCAATTGTAGAGCCTCCCAAAGAACTAGTTAATTATGGCCTTCTTATGATTATTAACAATTTTCACTCATTTTTTTCTTGACGATATAGGTAAATTAATGCAAGCTTGTCTTTTTGCAGTTTATTGGGGTGTGGGTATGGCTGGAGACTAATAGTTGGATTCTTAGGGGTGTGCAGTGGAGATGGTGAGGTTTTTAAATGAGGTGTGAGATATTCTTTGATTTAACACTCGTGGGCTGGTGGGCATTTATCTCTCCCCCTTTTGGTAACTATTAGATAAGTCTTACTCTTTGGATTGGAGTCCATTTCTTAGTTACTTTTAAGATTTTAGGATTTTTTTTTTGTACACCCTTTTATATACTTGTATTTTCTTAATGAAAGCTTAGCTAAGTTTTAGTTTGATCATAAAAAAATATTTATATGCATACATTTTAATGCACGTTGAAGTTCACTGTACTTGAGAATTAATGCAGGCGGAAGCTGCTCTGTTGCTTCTAGGAAAAATAATTGAACGAGTGAGTTCCTGAAGAATTTACTTTCTCGTTCTTTCTGTTGAGTTGTTAGGTTTAGTCCTTCTACTGGATTGTTTACATTCTAGAACATTCTAGTTGGCTCAGTCTCCCTCATGTAGCAGCTTCTTTGTTCAGGATTTAATAAAGACGTGTGTGATTCCTCAAGATGTTTGGGAACATTTATTTTTCAAACGAATGCCGTCAATGTGAGTTGTTCTCGTTTTGTACCCTTTTAGTCCTGTTGGAGACCGTTTGAATCTGCTAGTATTTCAACCCTTTTTCAAATTAACATATTATTTCAGATTAAAATTGTGACTATTAATAAGAAAACTTTGTTCCTTGTTATAAGAAACTAGCACAGCTGAAAGATTTCAAAAGAACTGTCCCTACATTACTATGAAGCGAAGTTGCAATTTTTTTTTTTTTAATTAATGAAAACAAAACGTTTCATTGAATGAATAAAAAGTGGTTAATGCTCCAAGTACAATGAGACAAAATAAGTTAGATAATAAGATAAAGCAAATATAACCACAAATAACCCAAAGCTGGACTTGACCAAAAAAATTAACGAAAATACAACCAAAGCTGCAGTGTTCTGTTGTGAGAATGGGGGAGGATCGGTGGCATCTGCATTTTTGATCTTTGGGATGAATCCAAACTTTTTGCATCATTGACCCATGTTTCCATGATATTATCTTGTAAAATATCTGGAATGAAATAATTTTAGTTTTAAAGTTTAAATGTTCATTTTCATTTGTCAAGGATCTCACTTTAGAAAAATTAATGGCCTCATAATTTTATTAAGATAGATGTGCTATTCCTTTATTGACAATTAGTTTTGAGATGAAACTCTATGGTATCTAAAATGGTATTAGAGCCCGTGAAGTCCAAACGGGTTTTCGGTCCAACAATGGTGAACCCAAAGAGATACCTTCTTGAGAGGACATGTTGAAGATCTCACATTTGAAAAATCATTGGATCTCACAATGTTTATTTGATATATAGATCACTCCTCTCATCCCCCATTGGTTTTGAGATGAAATCCCATGTTATCTAATAATTTTTATGGAAAATTAATCAAAGATGTGCAATACTTCTGCTTGTAATGAGGACACAGAATCTGGTGCCTAAGAGATTGATTTTCATCATTCCGATCAAACTTTGCATGTTCATAATGTTATTCTGATTAGATGGTTACGAATAATCATGCCATCAAGAGGAGTCGAGACTTTAGACTCTGTGCGAATCATATTTCACAGGATTTTGGGTAGAGTGGCATCTAATTATGTGATTATGGTTGTCTTGCAGATCTGCTTTGTACTTAATATCCTGTTACTTCTCGAGAAAAGGGTCTCAAGTAAGTTTCTTTTACTGGAATTTCAGCTCTGCAGTCTACAAATGCCACTTGATTACTATTTACTTTTCAATGTTCAGACTGTCAATTCTCCATTTGTTCACTGGCTGTAATTTCTCTATATTTGGGTTTTCAATGTATTTCAATTTCTTAAGAAAATGGTTTTAAACAAGTTGCTAAATGTGGATTTTTTGTTTCTGGATATGTCATCTTGATCACTATTTACTTTGTAATGCCCGGACTGTCAATTTGTCATTTGTCCAGTAAATGTGATTGCTCTATCTTTTAGTTCCCAACATATTTCGGTTTCTTAAGGGGGAGAATATATTAAAAAAGTTTTGTGTGACTACCAAGTGGACAATAAGGTTTTCTTTCTGGATTTTGTTTGGAAAGAAATGCCAGCAACAGAGTGTTCATAATTTTGTGGATTTGAAAATTTATAAAAGGTCAAACAATTAAAAATCAATATTAAACTATTGAACCCAAAAACTTAAGCCGATGAATTTAATTATATCAGTATATTTACTAATAAGACTTTTTTTTTTGTTTTTTGTTTTTTGTTTTCTTTTTGTTTTAATCAATGAAACGGTTTCTGTTTCTGTGAAAAAAGTAATCACTCATGTGTCTGAAATGGGCCTTGGGACCAGGAATTGGACCTACCCCTTTACAGTTTCGTTAACAATTTATATAATTAAGAAGTCAATCAAAATTATAAGTGTTCTATTAGCACAATAATCTTAGACTTAACCATCCCATCTTCTTAGATATAAATTTCCTATGGAAACTAATAGGTGGAAAAATCCTAAGCAAGTACTTAGGCAAACAATTCTACAAAGTTTAGTCAAAGTAAAAAGGCTGTTTTTCCCTCCTTTGTTGATTAGTCAACATATGTAGAGCAGAAATACATACCTAAGCTGCATAATGGGTGGATGCATTTACCGTTCACGTAGTACAAAATTTCCTCTCCTGGAGGTTCTTTTAGTCGTAGTTTTTCTTAATATTGAGTTAACCGTTTGAAAGATGTTCTGTGTGTTTGATACTATATATGAGATTCAATTCAGGAATGAACTCCCAACTCATTGATTGTATTATTATTATTATTAGGGCTGTTTTTTTATATAACAAAATGAACCAAAATATTTATAAAATATAGTAAAATTTCAGAATTTATCGATGTCACTGATAGACACCGATAAAATTATATCAGAGTCTATCATCGATAGTGTTTGAATTTTTGCTATATTTTGTAAATATTTTAAGAAATTTTACCATTTGAAATAATTTCCCTTATTTTTATTATTTTATGTATTATTGTCATCTAGGGTGACCTTCGAGACATTTTCCATCTTAGGAAAAATCTTCTGAGAGCAGTTTTAGGTCTTCTTAACTTGAAGGTTTGTTCCTCTGACTTTCTGATTTTTGAGTTTTGAGTATTGAACTTTTTCAATATTTTTTAAATATGTGGCAGCTAAACAGCTAATAGGCCAATCTTAAACTTATTGATTGGTAGCATTTCTATTAGCTGGACCCCTTTCATGTTTTCTCAGTAAAAGTTATCGCCTTTATAAAAAATCCTAATCAATCTTAGATTTTGTTAAGATACTCCAATTCACCCTAATCAGACTAATCAAATACTCCACTTTACCCTAATCATACTACATCAAATGCTCAACTGTATTTTAGATTAGAGTGCATTTATTTTCTTTGATTAGTATTCTGTTCTTGTTTTCTGATCGCCCTATTTTTGTACTCTTTATGTCTTTATCCACTTTTTGTTTCATTGTAAGTTGAATATTAGACTCTTCCATTATATCAATAAAAGGTTCTGTTTACTTTTCAGAAAGAAAAAGGATTAGAGAGACATATATTCTTAAATTACCAATTGACCCAAAAGCTTAAACTTCATGGGTGAAAGCGAATTTAATATAATGTCTAACGCTCCCCCTCACTTGAGGACTTCATATATGAAGAAGACCCAACAAGTGGAAATCAATTTTAAATGAGCAGGGACTTGACACAAGACCTCCCTGAACACCTGCTTTGATACCATCTTAGATTTCCAATTAACCCAAAAGCTCAAGTTTGATTGGTGAAAGTGAATTTAATATAATATCTAAACATATATGTAGGTATAATAGAGGACCTTAAAGTAAAGGAATGCACAAATACAATTACAATAAAATACAACTATACATAATAACATATATTATGATAATTTACATTTTGGTCCTTAAGTACTTGCATCCTATGGCATTTTTGATGCTAGAAATGTGGAAATAATGACGGTAAAACTTGACCATGCAGAACTTTTTTTTACCTCTCCAAGGGCTCAAGTGCGTACTTCTTAGAGAGCAAGTAATACTTGGCGAGTAAAACCAAGAATGAACACAGGGATAAAATGTTGTACAGATTTAAGACAGCCAAGCGGACTCGATTTAATGCAGGACAAAAACTCAACAAATACTTAAATAAAAATTGACTCAATACAGTAGTTTCCTGTTCTGAAAATTTGAAACAGATCACAAATTGAATTAACTAGGTTGGATATTGTCTCCCACCCTTTTTCAATTCACTTGCTTGCGTGGGCATGGACATTACTAAAGTAAACACAAGATCCTACTTATCTACCTCTTTCAAGGAAAATGTTAAGTGTCTTGAGCATGGTTGTCCAGGGTGTACTTCTGAATGGTCACATGCTTAAACCATCCTCAATCACCTTATATTTAAGTCCTGAGAGTTGTTTTTGTTTGCATGTTATTTTTCTGAAATGTTTAGATTCCTAACCAAGTGTTGCGGACTTTCGAATTTTACATAGCTGACTTGCTTGTGGAAGTAGGGAAAATGCCACACACCCATCCTTTATTCAAAAGTTTGCGTTGTGGCCTTAAGCACAACAAATGTCATGTCTATGATTGATTTGATGGAATATAATCCATTCCTTTTTGCTTTCGAGTCATACACTGTCTAGCAAACCATCATGGGTTGATCTAGTGGTAAAAATGGAGACATAGTTGCAATAATAACTAAGAGATCATAGGTTCAGTCAATGGTGGCCATCTACCTAGGAATAAATTTTCTACGAGTTTCCTTGACACCAAAATGTTGTAGCGTCACGCGGGTTGTTCTGTGAGATTAGTCGAGATGCACGTAAGGTGGCCAGACACTCACAAATAAGAAAAAAAAAAATTACACCACGTCTAGCATAATTTGTTAAATAACTCTTCACTCTTATCCTACTAGTGTACGTCCACATAGCCCCAACATTCTCAGGCTTGAGCCATGCTCTCAGCATCGGTTGTTTGGCCAAAACAGATGGAGGTTTATATTGATTGATCTCTCACTAGCAAAAACCCAGTTGTCCATGACACGGCTTTACCTACAAGCTACCTGGTAAGTGGTGGTCTACTGCAGTGAAAGAATAAGTGAACAGGAGATTTTAGCTATAATAACTTGTATTTCAACAAGTTATTAGTTGCTACAGCCACTGCCACTATTTTTCTTTTTTTTCTTTTTCCCTTTCAAATTAGAACTGGGAAGGGAGAAAGGAATAGGAAGGGAAAGAAAAGAAGAGGAAAAAAGGAAAGGGGAAAAAAAGAAAAGAAATGGAAAAAAAAAACAAAGGCAGCAGATGATGGCAGTGACATCGGTGACAACTATTGATGGAGAGGGAGAAGAAGGGGAAGGAAGAAGAGGGAGAAAGAGGAGAGGAAGAAAGGAATAAAAGAATGTTCTCTAAGATGTATCTAGTTCTTATTTATCATTGTAATTTGAGCATGAGACTCTTCTCATTTCATCAAAGGAAAATTTTGTTTCTTTTCAAAAAGAAAATAAAAAAAAGAAAATTTGGTGCCATGTCTGCTTTTTGTTAGTAATTAATAAAAGCTGATGGCATGGACCAAAATGCTACCCAAATCAGACCTCCAGGGTTAAAATACCGACTTTAAAAACTCAGGGACCAAAAATGCTACTAAACTCCTATATTAAGGATCCAAAGCCTATTTTGTTTAGAAGAATTATGGATTGGTTTTACAGCAATGGTTGAAGTTAATCCTGATCAATTATCCCTGCTTGTTCAAGTTTCGTTTCAATGAGATAGTTGTTGAAGTTAAGTGTGCATTTTGTTAGATATTTGTAATAAAGAGCTTACTTATTAAAGATTGATGTTGTTTTTTTTGAATAAATATTTTAATTTTAAAATTTAAAATTTAATTTTCTTTTAATTACTATTATTAAACCCTCTTTCTCACTAGTATATTCTTGCCCGCAGGTGCGCACACCAAAACTCACTATGCCTTCCCTTGAAATTTTATTATTAGATATTCCATTTACGAAGTTGGAAACTCTTGGTAAGGACATTGTGAACAATGTTTCGCTGAAAACTGCTTCTGCTTTATGTAGGAGGTTGCCAGTTTCAACGAGCAGTTGATACTCTTGTTGCCTGCTGCTGTTTATGCTCTTTGTGCGGGTTGTGCTCCTTCAAGGGATCTTACAGGGGTTTTAGATGAATGTTTGAAGAAAGATGTGGTTTGATAATAGTATCTTTCCTCTATGAATTAAAGATAAACTAGAGATTTTCTTGGTAATAGGAAATCGATTATATTTGCAGAAAGAAACTTATCAAGATTGGTCGCAAGAAATTTTTGAGTGTTCTGTAGAAATTGTGGCCAAAATACATCTTGGTTCTAGTGTTAAGGTGGGGTTTTATTGTTTGTCCTGGTTTTAAAATAATACCTAATTACCTATGTAGTTTCTCACTTCGACTAGGATTGTTGGTTCAGATATGCCCAACCCAAGGCCGCAAAGCTATTCATCTGCCTCGTCAGATCAGAGATCCATTGTTGGATGAAATGGAGACTTCTGTTCTTGGAGCATTGATTGATGTGGAGAGGGAAAAGCTTCTTCCATCGAGTATCTTCATTTTATGTGCTTTATTGGCAAACTTCATTGATGGTTCAACTTTGATAAGGTTTTCATCATCCTCTACATTTTTATCTTTCTTATCCACTTTCTATGAAAGGGATTTTTTTTTTTGTTTGTTTGAAAAGAAAACAGACAAACTTTCCATTAATACTTGAAAAGTTTCACCAGTAAATAAAGCACCAAAAATAGGACTACAAATAGAACATACAAATTACATTTTCATGAAACTATCACGGTATGTTATGAAAAAGACCTCCCAATTATGAAGTTTTTTCTTTGATATGAGATTACACGTTCAAACCTACATACAAATCTGGCTAACATTTATGATATTCCTGCTTCATTTTTGTTGGACACTCCCCAAGAATCAAATCAAATTCTTTGTTAGGAACAAAAAGTTATGAATACAAGATGACAAATTTGAGTTAATGTAGAATTGCAAACAAACTATTCCTAGTCCTAATTGATCAAGGAAACTATTGCTATTCTAATTAACCAAGAAAACTAATCTTGATCCTAATCCTAATTAGTTATGGAAACTAATTTTAAACCTAATCAATTAAGGATTTTGATAGAGCTCCAATGTAATACAATTTATTCAATCAAGAACCAGCCAGTGGCTTTTACAAGAACAAGAACAGAGGTTTATCCTTGGCCACGATAAAGTTGTCTGGAAGCTAGAATTCACTGGAGATATTTTTCAACTAAGTCAACTTTTATCCATCCTACAAAGCCGACAAATAGGGTGAGAATCACTATGGTGGACTATTGTGGAGATGTGCACTGCTGGCTAGGGCTCTCTCCCTTAGGGGATTCAAAATTTCGAACCAGAAAACTCTTAATCAGTAATACATTTGAAGTAACACATTTGAATGCCAGTCGTGGTATGCTCGCTTTGGTGGGCTACGACTGATTTGAGTAGTGTACAACTGTTAGGAATTGGAGTCAAAACTCAAACCCACATTTTGGCCCAATTTCCATTTCCTTCTTAACCCAAAAGAATTTCTATTTGATTGGTTAAATTTGGAGGTTGTTTTGATTGGTTAATATCAAAGGTGGGTTATCCAAATAAGAAAAATTAGGCGGTGGAGAAATCACAATTAGTGTCTTAATTGCTAAAGGAGGTGAGTAAACATCTTCTATAGGGCAATTATGGAGGGGTTACTTAACAAAGATAAAAATCAAGTGGCTGGAGGTTAATGGGGTTTGGCTCATTTGGCTAAACACATCTATAAATGTGTGTGTTGTGTTTATGGAAGAAGAAAGGTGTGCACGAGATATGTGTGCCGTGAAAGGCACAAGGCCGTGTGCCTTCACTGGAAGAAGAAAAACAGAGCGTCGCGTTGAAGAGAAGAAAAATACACCAGACAAAATTTTATTCCAGTTGTTATTTTAGTGTAGTATGAGGAATTGAGTTAAGGGTCTTTATTGGTTTATTTCAAGTTACCGAGTTGTGACACTTGAATTTTAATTGTTCTTGTTGGGCTATTTGAGAAGAGAGATTTGTAAGCATGTTCGAGGGTGTCTTTTTGAATCTCTATCATAGTAGAACCTGTAGTTGCAGAAGACTGGATGTAGTCCCTAGTTTGGACGAACCAGTATATATTTTCGGTGTCGTTCTTCTTTTTCCCCACTCTTTATTTTTTGCTATTTTATGATCGATTGCTAATTTGACTCTAACCTGTGAAGTGGCAGTATGAGATATAATTTAGTTTATTCCGCATTTATTTATATCTCGAATAAATTCCCAACATACAACATACGACAACTTGGTAGCATTCCAACCACAAGAAATTCTTTTGTAATTACAACCTCTCCATGATTATAATGATTCAAAGACTTGCTCAATTGGGCCCCGAGCGAAGAGAAAGATGATATTACGTGGAAGTTAGAAAAATCTGGGAAATTTACTACCAAATCTACCTTTCTTTCGTCAACAAAAAGTCAAGGTCTTTGATCCATATCTTCTCCCCTAGTTAAAGGGGTTTGGAAATTTAAATACCCAAAGAGGGTGAAGTGTTTTATTTGGGCACTTGTGTATAGAAGTTTAAATACTAATGATAAGTTGCAAAAAAAGCTTCCCAACTCGATGTTGAAGCCCTCTATGTGCTGTCTCTGTTTTAAGAATGAGGAAACTTTGGATCACTTGTTTTTGCATTGTGATTTTGTTAGTAAGGGCTGGTCAATTCTGTTTTCTATTTTTGATATAAATATCAGTCTCCCTAGAAAGGTAGAGGACTAGTTCAGTGAGGCTGTCTGCTTGAAGCATTTTGGGCCAACAGGAAATATTTTATGGAATAGCGCAGACCGTTCTCTACTATGGGGCAATTTGTTGGAAAGAAATAGAAGAGTCTTTAGTGATACAGTTAATTCTTTTGATTCTTTTTGGTCTGTGGTTACAAACACAGCGTCCTGGTGGTGTACAAACTACACAAATTTCTTTTGTAATTATAGCCTTAACTGATTGTAAACAACTGGAAGGCTTTACTGTTTTAGTTGGTCTTAGGGAGGGCCCTCTTGTCCCTCGCCTCTAGGCTGTTTTCTCTTTTGTTTCTAATATATCATCGTTTCTTACCCAAAAAAGAAATAAATAATAATAATGATTCAAAGACTTTGTTAGTTTAGTTGGTTGGGATGTGGTTTTCTCTAACCCACCTTTAGGTTGTTATATATACAGTACGTATATTTTTTATAAGAAATATACTTCTCTATAATACCAAATTTCTGCATCTACCACCCAACTTGGGTGTGTTGTTTGAGATGGCATGCTATTATTTTTCGGTTTAAATTTTGTTTCGTCATTATCTGTATTACTTTTATCGTTGTTCTGTTCATTATATCAATAAAAAGTAATTTTTTTTTAAAAAAGATCAGTATCATTTAGTTACTGGAATCAAAGAGAGCTTCCTAGTATCCAACTAATTTTAACTTGGGAGTTGATCTTGAACGCGCCACCAAAATGTTGAAAAAATCTCATTTTACTTCCCTGGGCAGCGTTTTCTTTTCTAGGTTCTTACGTATTTGTACTCCTCTTACGTGTGTTTTACTTGCATCAACAGACAATGGGAGAAAGCATCTTTGTTCATTTCCAGATTGGGCCTTTACGTTTTAGAAATGATGAATCATGCTGCTAATGTAATCCAAGGGTACTGCAGGGATATTAATCATCTCAATTTCTTCGGCTCTGATTCATTCCTTGACATAACGAGCTCTGTTGTCACATCCTTTAGAAGTTTTGCTTCCACTTCTATTTTCAACGTGGAAACATGCCATAAAGCTCCGGATGTTGATCTGTCTGGTGCATTCAATATTTCAATGGAAAATCTTTTGAAAGCACTTTCTCACCTCTATCAAGAATATTCTATATCCAATAAGAAGCTCCATTCTGAGGCAAACTCAAGAGATTTTGATGCACCTGTTTCTCCTTTGGAGAATTCCCCCTCGGGTGATGCTGAAGTGAATAGAATTTTGGATATGGAATTGGATGTGAATAATGACTCCTATGACATGGATATTAAAAGATGTATGGCGCCTGGAATGCTTTCAGCAACAGTTTGGAAGTTGAGGATGATATCTCTTATTTCAAGTTTTTCCTCAGTTTTGCTTGAAGCTACATGGGAGGTTCTGTTTGTACTCATTGAGAATGAATGTGATTCAAAGGTGTACAGAAGATTCACTGATAAGTTTATCATGCTTTTCCGTTGTCGTGGGTTTTTTACTCATATATTTATTCTTTTTTAGGTATGCGAACAGATTATGTATCATCTCTGTCAAAACATCTTGTGGTCATCTTCGGAAAAAGTTCTGAACTTGGTAAAACTAATCAGCCAATGCATGATACTGTTCAAGTCTGCTAAGAACTTGAAATATTGCATGTGTTAATGATGACAGTATTTTCTCCTTGTTTTCTTTGCAGATGATTGTAATGGATAACATGATTAGTACAAAGGTAAATCTTAAGCTGGATTTGTCTAGCACACTAGATGCTGCTGGTGGTTTACTTAGAAACCTTTCATCCTTGCATGGGGTTGTTAGTAAGAATGGTGGTCGATTACCCAAGGATGCACAATTTCAGAAGGTAAACGTTGGAGCTTGTTCAGTTTGAAATTTTTTTGAAATCCCATGGTAAAATAAACATACTAAATTTTATCAAGTATTTTCTACACTCTTAAATTTTCTCCAATTTTTAAAATGGTTCTGTTCAAATCTATTGACAACTTCTGTAAAGAATTGAATGACTTGATGATAAAGCAGAATTATGCTCGAATCTTGTTTTCGTTTTTTTGTTGCTCTTCCATCAAATGTTATGAATCCTACCAACGTGGGTTAGAGATCTAAGAACATTGGAGCTATATACACACAGTCACACACACATATATGTTAATTAAAAATGAAAAAAAGGGTAACTACGAAAGAAGATTATAACTTTGGCCCCATTAAGTTGTTGTGATCCAATCATTCTTCCACAAAAGAGGTTGGTAGATATGCCAAAAGTTCTGTAGTTCCTCCCAACCCAAAGGGCCCACAACAGCGGTTGTATAACGGACTCCGGCAGTACCATCTTTTTTTTTTTTTAAGCTGGCAACCTAAAGAAGCCAATCATCGTTTTGTCTGGGCAAGGAAATAGATCAGTCAAACACGTACAAAAGGAGGGCCCTATCATCGTTTTGGATCTGTCTTTGATCATTTGATCATTGGGATAGTGTTATTATGTCATGGGAAATTTCGTTCAGAAGGTTGCTGAAAGAGATTGAAATTCTGGATTTTGAGCAACTTCTTCACGCTTTATTGGAGAAGAAAGTGGAGCATAGTGCTGATTCTTGTAGATGGATGTTAGATGCCTCTAGAATTTATTCAGTTTGATCCTTATCTAAATATTTTGCTGCTTTGTTTACTATTGATAAGGAAGTCTACAAGGGGTGTTTAGACCAAAGAATTGGGAAGGAAGTCTTCAAGGGGTGTTTAGACCAAAGAATTGGGAATTGTGGAGTTGTGAACTTTACTCTTTGTTGACCTAGGAAGTTTGTGGATTCCACAACTAAAAATTTCATGTTATACCTTATTAACTCCTTACATTGTGGGTCCTAGGGGTACACAACTCCCTGGACTTCACAACCTTTTGGATTTCACTATTCCTCCCCTTGCTCTAAGAACTCCTTAGGGTGTGTTTGACCCAAGGATTGGAAGTAGGAGTAGGAAAGTATTAAGTTATGAACTCCACTCCTTCTTGAGAAATTAGTGGTCACTAAAAACATATCATTTTATATCTTATCAAATTTTTACACCGTGGGCCCTAGAAGTTCACAACTCTCCAGACGTCATAACTTCTTACTCCTCACTATTTCACTCCTTATCCCAAACACCCCCGTGGAATACTAATAACTTCTTACTCCTCACTATTTCACTCCTTACCCCAAACACCCCCGTGGAATACTAATAGTCCTTGTGTGGGCAATGATTTTTAGAACATTAAATTGTGCCTCAATCCTTCGAAGGAAACTACCTCTACATTATTTGTCTCCATCAATTTCCCTCTTTGTCAAGCTGCAAGCGAGGAGCTTAATCTTTTCTTTGTGGTGTTTCTCTATGGTTTGCTGGATAAAGTTTTTCTCTATATTTCATCTTCAGTGGGTGTTTGGCAATTCTTTCAAGTATAATGTTGTTCCAATTCAAGTGGGCCTGCCATTCAAGCCTCAATCAAATTTGCTTTGGTCAATGCGGTCAAATCCTGGCTTGCTGAAATTTGGTTTGAAAGAAACCAAAAGATCTATCAAGACAAATCTCTTTCGTGGCTTGAATGTTTTCAAGACAATCTTGTTTTCAGTGCAAGATGATGATATATGTTGAATTGGGGTGCTTTTATTCCCTTCGATTAGCTTTATATATTCACATTTTGGTTCCCTTTTTTGTATTTCTGGTATTGTTATGCTTGTTTTTGTTTTATTGTAATTCGAGCATTATCCTATTATCCTCTTTTCAATAATGAAATGTTATGTTTCCTTTCTAAAAAAATGCTAATTTGTAATTGCAGAACTTGGTTCAGATTGGAAAAGTTGTGAACAGAATTGCTGAAACTGACCTTCTTGACTGGTCGGGGCGTGTTAAGCTTATTGATTGCATTTGTAACTTTATTTTAATCAATCCAGAAATTGGTCAGGTAATCATTTTGATGCATGAGAATACATATCCTTATTTTTATATTCCTGGCAAACTACAAGATGCCCGAACATTTTATTGAGTTCTTTCTCATTATACTACAAAATAATAGAATAGAATACAAAGAAAGGTCTGACGCCAAATTTCAAAATGCACCCAAACAAACCTACTTTTTCTTTACTTTCTAATTCTTCCGTTTCAACCATTATTCGTCAGCCCACAACATGGGCTTTACTAGGTTTTCCCAAGCAATATCCCGTTTGTAAATTTTATTTATCGTCTATCCTTTGATGTCTTATTGTCTTCTCTTTCTCTGAACTTCAATTTTATAGTATTTTACTTTCATGTGTGTTTCAAATCTTGCCCTTTTTTTTCTTCTTATTTATTTGTTTATTTATATTTATTTATTTGTTTAACACTTCCATTCTTGTACAATGAACGGTATTTCCTAACAATTGATGTTATGATGGGATCTATCTAGACAATGATTGAAAGGTTATTTATAATGCTGCGGGATCCTGAATATCGAGTTAGGTATTCCCTGGCCAAACGAATAGGCGTTCTCTTCCAGACATGGGATGGCCATGAGGAACTTTTCCAGGATATATGGTGGGTTTTTCTGTTATTTTTTAAAATTATATTAATTATTTTCTATTTTCCTTGTCTTTTATTGTGTCATGATAAAAATATTTAAACATCTCCTTATTCATTCTTTTCAGACTCGAAATTATTGATTGGATTTGAAACATTAAGCACCTGAGAATTTCGTGGGCATTCTGATGGAAAATTTAAAATGAACCCAAAGAATGAGATGATAACATGGATTTTATAGGTCTTTCATACGAAGAAAGTGAAAGAGTGTACTAACATGCAACGGAAGGAGTTGGATCAAATATCATCCTCAATGCTTCAATTTTGAAGATTAAAATGATAGATAAAAAAAGTTTTAAAACAGAATTTAAGAAATCTCACTTTGTAGCTCAAATACTCCTTGGATTATTGATGAATTTGATCATTAACTCAACATTTACCACCACAAGAATCTTCCCTACTTATCTCAGGACTTATAACTAGATGGTGGGATCTAAATTGAGATCATTTTGAGAGAACTTTGGATTGAGAGAGGGGTTTGAGCCAAGAGGAATTTTCAGCAAAATTCACAATGGATCATTTGCCTTAATTCAATTATTCTTTATATATAGCTATTTTCACATGCAAATCTAATTTGCATTTTAATTTGACAGTTAACATACACTAAGTAAGTGGATTTGGTGGTTAAATTTACCATGAACAACAAATCAAGCTAGCACCTTAGTCACAATAACACTAATTATGGGAAAACTCCACTAAATATGGATTTTTTCACTAGCCCAAGGTCGAAGTCAAACTTTGACTTTCTATGGTCAAAAGCAACTGTTTGATTTTTATCAAAATTCCTATTTTGCCCTTTGTGATATTTAAATCGAAATTAATTCTAAAAATAATTTTAATTTAAATAATTAATTAAACAATTTAATTAATCGTTATTTTAATAAATCCGATCAATTCAATTGACCTAATTTAAATCCTTATTCGAATTTTCGATATTTAAATCTTATTAAAATACCATTTCTCTCTTATTGTTAAGTCGTTTATTATATCAATATATGTAATTAACGTCTTACTCTCTAAAATAAATTCGAATTATTTGAATTACTCTATCACACTGTTCTGAGGGAAAATCTGTTACGAGATAGTAGGGGGGACCTAATGGACCTACAGATCACGAGTCCAACGATTTGAGATTAACCGGCTAACTCTTTTAACCTAGTTAACCAACATTCATTAACTAATGAGACTGTCCACTATACCTCGTAGCTGCACTCTCCTCACTGTAGATATATTTGTGTCCACATGATATAACCATTATCAGTAAGTTAATCCTTCACAAGTTGTTTGTAATTACGACTGGGTCAAAATATCGTTTTACCCCAAAAATTTCATTTTGTTTCTTAAGTCTCAATTGATCGTCTAAGGAACAATTGATTGATGGTTCAACCAATAAACCAAATCCCTCTTAGGCTAGTGAGAAGGCGGGGCTCCTTGTTCAAAACCTGGAAAAGGGAATGACCTCTCTACTATCTCTAGTAGCGGGTAGGAGTGAATTTCATCTTGAACCCTATGTCCCCAACTATCTACTTGGTCTTACCCCTGAAATAGGAAGCACGTTAAGTCAGCGTTGTTGAGTTGCTCTCACCTATGTAGATCTAAGGATAATCCCAAATAAAAAGTTTATAGTTAGCTAAAGATTAATATCAAGTTGCCTAGGTCATCATATTGAAACAATCGGTTTTAAAAAGTAAACGGTGTTATAAAGTAAAAGTGACTTATTTCATGGTCTGGTCTTATACAATCTCATTGCATAGGATGCATCCACTTGCATGTCAGTACACAAACAATTCAAGATCTTATCGCTTGTATCAAATACAATGTGGGTTACATCTATAGTGTCCCCAGAATAAGGCGTTCAACTTTATTCCTATACTCTAGACCATTTAGATTATAAACTTGAACTCGATCCTCTTTTATGTCACGAGATAAAGTTCAAGTGTTCATACTATAGTCAAGGAACCTTAGTTTATAGGATTCAAAATTATAAAGTGCAAATCATATATTCAATAACTCTTTATCGAACAATACCTCAATAACAACTTTATTGAAATAAAAGAAAATGTTTAACATTTACAAAACACCATGGGTTCAATCCATGGTGACCATCTACCTAGGAATTAATTTTCTACGAGTTTCCTTGACACTCAAATGTTGTAGGTTTAGGCGGGTTGTCCCGTGAGATTAGTCGAAGTGTGTGTAAGCTGGCCTGGACACTTACGGATATCAAAAGAAAAAAACGAACCACGAGTTTTAGGACATAGAACCCAGCAAAAAGGATGTGTGAAAGGATTGCATTAGGAATTTTTAGGAACTGGTTACTACTAGTAGAGGCATCAGATTCTTTAAGAAGTCAATCTTAAAATTCACGGTTAATTAGATTCTTGTATGTAACTGTTACTATTCACTTGTGTTGGGACTTGAGTAGTGCCTGTCCCAGAGATGGTTGGATCAAAGGCGTGACTCTTATCTCGGATTGTATACTTTCTATTAAGTAAAAGTTCAGACAGTCGTTAAATATCAAAATCTCTTGAACCAAAAAGGGATATATTAACGATATCTCACTTCAAAGCATGATGAAAAAAAGTGCATTTAAGGATTCTGGAAAACCAAAAGAAGATTTGGAATGGTTCAATTAGTGTAACGCTGCACTTTGATCCAATACTCCTCTTGTTAACTTGTGTTATGAGTGACATGCATGGTATAAGCATGGCAATTATGTGGAGAAAGCCGACACATTATTTACTTGCTTGTATACAATTTTGTTTTTGGCCTTCAATCTGATTCGTTGCATGTTAAGCCTACCTTTTATCATCTTAACTAGGACACAAAGTCGTAGGATCTAAATTGTTCGTTCATCCTCGTGGCTGCGCAACCTAGCAAGCTTGCTGGTAACTACAACATCAAGTTGAGCCGCCCTCTCACAATTTCTTTCCTCTTCTTTGTTGAAACATCGTGGGCAATCTCAGCACAATAAGTTCTGTTGTGCATCATCAAGAGTTTGAGCTCCTTGACATTATGAACAATGAACTTCTTGAACCAATTAGGAAGATAATGATGGGTCTTTTTGTTAGCTTTTTTTTTTTTATATCTGTGAGTGTTCGGACCAACTTACTCGCATCTCGACTAATCTCACGGGACAACCCACCTGACTCTACAACATTTGGGTGTCAAGGATACTCGTAGAAAATTAATTTCTAGGTAGGTGGCCACCGTGGATTGAACCCATGACCTCTTAGTTAGTTATTGAGACTATGTCTCCCTTTTTACCACTAGGCCAACCCATGTTAGGCATCGACGTACATTCCTTAAACTTTCTTCTCTCTGGATTGTATATTGCATTTTTCCATTTTCCAACATTATTGGAAGTCCTAATGCATTGATACTGAATAATTGTGCCTCGACTCTTCAAAGGTAGATTCCACTACTTTATTTATCTCCCCCCATTTTGTCCTATTTGTCATGCTGCAAGTGGGTAGCTTAACCATTTGTCTTTTGGCTGCTGTTTCTCTATGGCATTCTGTAAGAAGTTGTTCACTATATTTCATATCCACTAGGTGTTTGGTAATTTCTTCCAGGGGAATGCATATCCTTGTTGGTCAAAATTGGTGGAAAGAAACCAAAGGGTCTTTCAAGACAAATCTCTCATGTCGCTAGAGTCTTACGAAGTTGCAAGACTTTTTACTTACTCTTGGTGCAATATACATGTTTGATTTGATGTGCTTTTGTTTTCTTTGATTAGTTTTATTTTTTGTACACTTTTGGATGCTTATTTTGTATTCTCAATATTTCTATTCTTATTTCAGTTTCGTTGTTCTCTAAGCATTCGTCTCTTTTCATTAAATCAATGAAAACTTTTGTTTTTTAAACTAAATATTTCCCCCCCTCCTCAAATCCAGTTCCAGTTTTGGTGTTTCATTAGTGTTGTGCTCAAAACAAAAAGTTGTAACAGCAAAGGAAGTCCTAGATGCTGGTTTGGAGCTTGGTCCTACAATGGAAACCATTATTGTTACACTTGGACATCTTGCTTTGCAAAGCGATGCAATGGAGTTGGAGGTAAGTGTTCATTTAAATAGTTTTGTTTCAAATGGACTTAGTTGGAGTTATTTGCTTTCTGGATATCTCTTCAAAGGTCACAACAAGAGTGCCGTTAGAACATAGGATGTTCTTTGTTTATGGATTGAGCGTCATCATATTGATCAGTTTCTCTTCATGTTTATCAGTTATTTGTGGAATTTTATAGCTTTCAGTTTTGTGTTGAAAAGAAATAGATGAACCTTTTCCAACTTACGCACAGGTCAACATTAAGGCACTTGTGTGTTTTATTATTCTGCATTTTCCCCGCCTATTTGTATTCTAAATGGATAGTAATTGTAACCTTTTAGTGGATTTATCAGCTCTTCTCTTGAAGTTACTTTGTTCGTCGACAATCTTGGGGCATCTAAGGACTGGATATAGTCCAAATGGATGATAAAACCCTTTTAGACTCATCCTTTGTTTCGTTAACAGCTGGCACAAAACCACAAAACATTTTGTTTCACTTGAATAATGGCAGAAGAACAGACTGGGTTGACATAACTATTCATTTTGAAGTAACGAGTATGCCAAAGTAATATGCTGGTCTTTCAATTATATTTTTTCTACAGTTTCTTTCTTTTTTATAAGGATATTTCGTCTACAGTTTCATTACTTGGCTTTACATTTTAATAAATAAATAAGCATAAACACTCTTCTAGTAGCTTTTTGTCTCGTTAATTTGGTATTTTATGGATTTTTTTGTACCCCCATTTTTCTCCATGAAAGCTCTGTTTCTCTCTTTCTTTATTGATATTATATGGCAGTACAGGCTGTTTTCATGATGTGTGCAATCTCGGCCATTGATCCTAGTCAAAGGTGCTTTATCTAACTTGTTCCAAACATGAAATTTATTGTGGTTTATATTTTTCAGTTTATCGTTTCTTTGTTCCTTTTCAGGGAAATGGTCTCTGCTATGCTTGATAACATGTCCAGAGAGCTCAATTATTCAGGAAGACAGAAGGTGAAATTTATAGCTGAGACCTTTTTGCTTAAATTTTTTGACACATTTTTCAGTGATCATTCCAAATTTTTATTGATCATTGATAACTTTTTGAAATAAGAATTGTGAATTTCAATTAAAAGGGTTAGGGTTTAGGGTACATGGTGGTGGTGGGAACGGGGTTACTCATCACTTTGTTTGATTCATGGAAACAGATGCTTATATTGCTTGTTCATAAAAATATGATAACATTCCCTTGTGTGCAGTTTTCTTTGAACCGACTTGACATCATATTCTCATACTTTTTATTATATTCTCAAGCATCTGATAGCTATAGTCAAGTCAACTAGCCAAACGATCATCAACAAAAAAAATACATCCTACCTTATTATATTGCATATCAGAGATTCTAAAATGTTTTTGCAGTACTTGGAGGAACTCATGGGATCACTTCTCTTTTGTTGGGTTACTTGTGGTGTAAGCTTGTCTGCGCTTATTGAGGTATGGATCTGATCTTATGTGCTTGAACAATTGGATTGCTTTTATTCACGCCAATGGTAGTGCAGGGTAAACTGACTTCCTCTTTTTCCTTTCCATTGTTTGATTGTTTTGAAAAAATTATTACTGTTACTACTAAAGAAAAAAATTGTCTCCTGGGTAAAATCTGAATTTTTTTACTGATTACTATTTACTATTTAGATGTTGATTATTCTCATGCTGTGATTACTTAATTACTGCAATACATTTTTGTCATGCTCTATCATTATTTTTGCGTTCTGATTACCTGCATCTTCTATGGCCTTCGTTATTTGTGCACCATGGAGCAGGGACTGTATTGCAGGAAAATAGTTTAATTTGAAATATAAACATTTGTATCTCTTGAACATTTATTCATTTTCATACTAAGAATGAAACGTTAGTTCTTATTAAAAATAGGAGTTGAAAATATGAGCATTCTCCTTTGGTGGTTCACTTGGTTTGTCTTTCTAATGCGTTTAAATTTCTGAGAGGCATCTGTTCTTTAATTTTATTTTATATTGTCGATAATTGATTTTCTTTTTTTACTATGCATGCAGATAAGGCAGCTTTTTGTCTTGGATTCTGAACCCAGTTACTTTATTCAGTATTGTTGCCACTGGCTTCTTCCTGCTATTATTTTACGTGGTGATAGTTCCAACCTTGGCTGGATTGCTAGTGTAAGTTTAATGTGTGGAAACATTCTTTTGTCCCAGTTTCTGTATCTAGACATCACAGCAGATTCAACAAGAGCATTAAACGGAAGATTTTTGGTTAAAGTCATTCCATTAAAATATTTAGTGCTCAAGGAGTATAGTTAAATGTTTAAATACTATGGATTTAAATGTTAATTTTTTTTTATTTAATGTGTTCTGTACTATATGCATACTTAAGGACTTAATTCTCCTTGTCGTATTTGTATTAATTGAGGTTCTTTTATTCACTCTTCATACTTTTTATTTTCCATATCGTTGAAAAGGAAAATTAGGGTTTATGGATTATTAGTATTTTTCATTATTATTTTACTTTTTGGTATTTTCCATTTATGAATTTTTCCTTTAGTTGTTTCTTTGAGGTTTATTTATTCCCTATGTAAAAGATTATTATGTACTCTAAATTATTATAATTTATTCAATAATATAGAAATTTTCACCTGGTATCAGAGCTTTAAGTTTTGTCTCCTTGAACTCTAGCCGTCATATTCTATCTCTTCTTTGCCTCCGTCGACCATCGGCTGAGGCAGACCCGTCCCCCATTAAGGTTTTGAGTATAGTTGTTCTGTAGCATCTCAACCCCTAGATCTGCTGTTGCACTCCGATTCCTGCAGCCCCAGATCCACGTCCGGTCAGTCTTTGCGTGCTTCCGTCTAAGCCACATCTTCTGCCAGCCGCCTGTCGCACTCTTCTGACCCAAATCAGTCTGGTGCAAACGGTGCAAGATAACCTTAGTTTTGCACCAGCCCCGCCACAACCACAGCTGCCACCGCCATCAGAGCAATCGTCAGAGCCTCCGTCTCCGCCGCCGGAGAAGTCGTCGGAGTGGCCGTTTTTTCCGCTGTCGATACTATCGCTACAGTCCAAATCTGTCGCACAGCCAGATCTGTGTCTGCAGTCTTTGTTATGTTAACAAATCAATCGTTCATGGGTTTTGTTATAGATCTCTTTAGAGGATCTTTGTTATTGCCCAAAGTTCTTGTGTCGTTCTTCATAGGTTTAGTTATAGATCTCTTTAGAGGATCTTTGTTATTGTCTAGAAGTTCTTGTTTCATTCCTCAAAGGTTTTGTTATAGATCTCTATATAAGGATCTATGTTTCTAACCCAAAAGCTTTTTGTTTTGATCTTCGTGGGTTTTATCTTTAGCCTAGAAGTTCTTGGTGTGTTTGGTTCTTCGTGGGATTTTTTATTCTATCCCAGATCTAATGATTTGATTCGAAAGTTTTCTTCTCAAACTCAAGTTGTTCGTGATTTTACCATCTTGAGTTTGAGGGAGGGTGTTGAAAAAGAAAATTAGGGTTTATGGATTATTAGTATTTTCCTTTTTGGTATTTTCCATTTATGAATTTTTCCTTTAGTGGTTTCTTTGAGGTCTATTTATTCTCTATGTAAAAGATCATTGTGACTCTGAATTATTATAATTTTATTCAATAATATAGAAATTTTCACACATATTTATATTTGTATTTTTTATATCTTTTTCACTCCTGGGGAGTTTGTATCATAGAACATTTTGGCCTTTTCATTAATGAAAATTGTGTTGCTGGTTTAAAAAAACGAACAGGTTGCTGGTGAACCAGTGGAAGCTCTAATTAGAAGCTATTTTGTGCCAATATTTTCCTTTTGTATGGCACTGCATTGCAGCAAGAGCTCTGGATATGAAAAGAGAGCTATAGTCCTTCAAAGTTCGATGTTGCATTTTGCTAGAATAACTGAGAGCGAAAGAGATATACTTATAAAGAAACATATGGTTTGATCCTTTCTTTCTTCTAATATTTAAGATTCTACACGTCCACGCTCTCTTTGCAATTGCCCAGCTTTATGTCAGATGAGAATGTTCACAAATTATTTGCTCTTCATACTACCTATATTGATGTATCATCAGTTGTTAGTTCTTATCTTATTTATATCTTTTCATAAGGAAAGAAAAGTATCGTGACATTTTACTTTGTTGGGGATGGGGATCAAACCTCCCACTTCTAGGATGGAAGATCATGCCAATTACCGCTGAGCTAAATTAAATTTAGCTTGTAGCTTTTAACTATTAACAAGATGTTTTTTTCTTAGTAAAGGATTGGTTGATGGTCCAGCTTTGTAATGCATGTCTGTCTTGGAAGTGCCTGTCTTTGAAGTATAGTTTTGCCCATTTTAATATATAAGAAATGGAAGATTTGTGTTGAAGACTCTCATCTATTTTTACAAGGGATGGAAGTAGAAGTTGTTTTTGGTTGGACATTTGAAGCGGAAGAGGAGTCTTTGGAGAGCTTTACCTAACATGTGCAGACCTGCCGCCAATGGAAAATGTAGAGCTTGTGATATGTGGATAAATGCTTGTACCACCTTTTGTGGATAGTTGGGCTAATAGGAGCAGGAGAGTTGAGAAGTTCTCTGAGCGCCGTCAGAATAGCATTGATCTCTTTTTCTCTTTTTGGACTCGCTTAGTTCAAAGATTTTTTTAACTTATTTCTCTTTTAGTGGGGTGGAGATGCCTATTGTTCTTTTCTTAATTAAAGTTCTAGTTCACTCCTCTTTCTTATAAAGAGCAGAGAAGGTAAAAGTAATAATAATTTATTAATAAAAAGGGCATGATAGATCTTTGAAGAAAACATAATTTGCTTAATTTGGATCTGATGTGATAAAGATTTTGATAGGCAAAGTGCAAATGTTACTTTCTGGTCTAAAAAAGAAAACAGAATTTGCGTGCTAAGAAACAAAGAAGAAGAAAACAGAATTTGCCTAAGATGTTCAATAATCATTTTTACTTGTTACTACCTGCTTGTAGGTGTCCATTATCAGCCAGATCTTAGCTTTAGCATCATGTACATCAGAACCTATGGATCCATTCTTTCCAAAGGATACTATTGTGCTTGCTGTTCGAACAGTTGTTGATGGTTTCTTGGAAATGTGAGTTCTTATCTTGCTCCTGCTTTTATTTACATATTTTCTTTCGTAGTTTTTCGTTGTTCTTGTTTTGCAGAAGTGACTATCTTTATTGTAACTTGATTCTTCAAGGGAGAACAGAGAAACATTAAGTGGTGTTATTGACAGAATCAATGTTTTCCGTCCAGATAGAGTATTCACGGTATTCTTATATGTTTAATATTAGATAAAACATATTACGTAGCTTGTAGCCTTTTGCATTTTATTGGTTCAGTTTGAGAAAGTCATGTAGCCTGGCGTGTCCTTCTGCTTTGTAAATTTCTTCAACTTATAGAGAAATTTCAGTTTCTTACTTTGAGAAATAAAGATTCTTGCGATAAGCCTATTATTAAAAACCTATCTTTGTTTTCCTTTATTTTCTTTGACTTTATTCCGTGCTTTTTACCAAATACATCTCTGTTGTATTGGTGCAGTTTATAGTAGAGATGCACTACAAAATCACACAAGCAATTCATCACAGGCATAAATGTCATCGATTGGCATCAATTGAAGCGCTGATCAATGTTCTTGGTCACAGAGCTGTTGTTTCTAGCACTTCAAAGTGAGTGCATTTTGTATGTGTAACATATATTTTTTATTATTTTAAGAAAAGGAAACAAGACTTTTTATTGTCAATACAACTAAAAAATAAGCGAATACAGTGAAACATAATAATGCTCAAAGTACAGTGAAACATAATAAGTAAAAAGAAGCCAATACAACCAAAAAAATCCCATGACTAGTCTTGTCCAAAAAGGTAAAGCTAAAAGAAATATAACCTAGAACGGAAAACAAGGGCTCTTGAATGAAGATTCTCTTATGAAAAGTATATTGTTCATGTGTTAATAAGTATTAACTATGACGAAGTTTCTTATAGAAAAGTTCTACACTATGTTTAAACTGGCATGTCTTTATTTTTCCAGCTTAAATCTTTTGTATTTTTGTAGATGTACTTGTCATGTTTTATTTTGTTTCATTGAATTTCGAGTATTAGTCTGTATTCATTAATTCAAGAAAAAGCCATTTTCCTTTTGCTTTAGAGCAAAATTGTCTCGTGGTTGGTTTCTTCAATTCTCCTTTGCTTTATTCCCCTTGTCTATTTAGAGGTTCTTCCACGTTATACAAATAGATATTGGATTGGATTTTGCTAATGCTCTGCTTACCAAAATCTTAGATCTTAGTTAGACCTTATTAAGTTAATGCAGCTACCTATTCAATTTGATTGGGCAATTCATTGGTGATAAGTCGTTACAAGACCAATGTTGTCGCATCTTTTCAATCCTGTTGGAATCTTTTGAATCTAGTGCTGTCAAAGAAATCAGTAGAGTCCTCGGAGAACAACTTCAGGTATGTACAATCTGCTCACTATTTTCTTGAGTGCCTCGTTGGTTGGGCTGCCTTCTAATTCATTGCGACCATAGTTCTTGATCTCAAAGCTGGTGGCATGTTGCATCCCCTCTGAACATGATGGAGATTCCCTTGACAATAGATCATCTCACCTCATATCTTTGGTTCGCCAACTCACAGTGGATTCTGATTCATCTCTCCATGATTACATCAAAGTAAGTTTCTCCCATTGTGAAAATGTGAACTCTATTGATTGGTTTTATTTCTTTTTCCAAGTTTCTTTGTGATTATAGATCTAATTTTTCAATGTGGACAAATTTTCCGAACTGGGATTGCGTTTTCCCCATTTGATCAACCTTAATCTCTATGTTTAGTTGAACGGAAACTGAATTACTGCAGCACATTCTACTTTGTGAAGGATTCCTTAATCCCCTTTTCTGCTTGTTGTAATTCTTTTTTTAGAAAATGTTTCTGTTTCTTATGTAAAAAAATTGTCTCTGTAATCTATGAATATGAAGGATTAATTTATAATCAGATGGCATACGTCTCTCTACATCTAATGTTATGGTGTGCCATATGGTTTTACGATCCTGATAACTTATTGTTATTTTGCTGATGGTGCAGGAACTGGAGCCCTTTCCTGAGATGGATGTATTTGATGATATTCGAAAATTCCATCAGGAACTATGCAGAGGGTATTCTCCAAGGGATCATTTATTGAGAGTAACGTGTTTTAAGCTTTTGGTTTGAGATCATTTTTTTTTTCCAATTGAAGGATTAGATTAGATCCCTTCTGGCGTATTTTAGGTAATATCTCATGTCCCACTTCTCATCTTCTTTTCAGTTAGTCAAGCGCTCTGGCAACCTACCGCCAAGATTACTACTATGGAGGTAAATTTCATTTTGTTGTATACCTTTAAACACTGTATTTTGTTTGCCATGGGTCTAGCCGTGGAGGATCTCTAATTAGGTTGTGCTCAGGTCAGTAGAGAGAATATGCAATATTAAAGATTTTTTCTCTCCGTTCTTACTCCACCACTATTACTTCTTCTTCTTCTTCTTATTTTCTCTTTAATTTTAATTTTTAACTGAGTTGAGAACTTGTTGCATGCCATACTCAGATATTTCTTTTCTGCTATTGTTTCTAGATATTAGCATGCTCAACTGGGGTTATTTTTTTATTTATTTTGAATTGGTTATTCCAGCCTATATATTTTGAAGATGGTGCTATTTCTTTTGAGTTGCTTCCGATATGTCTTTTACAATCGTGCTTATCTTGCAGTTTAAAAGCATTGCATAAGAAGTTGATTGGGGGTCGAGTTTTCCACTCTGAGAATATCCAGAGTGTTGATTGGCACAATGATCATGAAGTGGAACATGCAGTCTGGAAACTTATGCGAATGTGTAGTTCAGATGATACGAGTTGTATAAGAGAGCTGGTGTCAGATTTTGTATCTAGGGTATTAATTTTCTGCATTTTTCTAATTGGGAATACATTATTTCTTTTGAGTTTTTAAATATTTTTGTCCCTTCATTGGTTTCGCAGGTTGGTATAGGTGACCCACACTGTGTTGTTTTCCATCTACCTGGGGACTCTAAGACCATTCACATTTTTCGCCCAGTTGTTAATGGCAATGCTTCAGAAATAGACTTCAAAACTGAAACTGGGATATCTAAAGATCTTCTGGTGGAACTTTTAAAACATTTGAAAAGGTACCTGATGGATGATTCTGTTAAAATAGTAGATATGACGTCCCGAGTTCTCCAGGTTAGTCTATAAAGACCCATTTCTGTTTCTTTCTTCTCTTTCTTGAACTGGAAAATGGCATGATAAGTTGCTCATTTCATTGGTTTTTGAAACTTTTATAGTTATGCGAGGGAACTATGTTCTTGAAAACTTTTATAGTTATCAAACTTCCATACATCTGTTTTGTGCTTCCCTTTTACTCTAAGTCATCAGAAAATTTATTCATGTTTAATTTTTTTTCCCACCCTTCTCAACCAGGCGATCCTCTCCACTGAAAAAGGTCAAAGTACTCTACTCACGTTTGATTCTTATGAGAGATCACTTTTAGAGGCAAGTTTTAATCCTTCTATTCTGATCAATTCTTTGTTATGGAATGGTCATAGTTCTAGTTCATAATTGATAGTACTCTTCTTTTCTTATGATTTACTACATATATGCTATAGACAGAGCTGAATAGTCTTATAATTACGTTACTTATAATGTTTAGAAATAGGAAGTAACTACTGGAGGTTCTTTGTAGTGGTTCTACTCTGTGCCCCATTTCGTAACATCGTGGGGAATGTGGTAAAAATGATTTTATTTAAGAAAAATGCTTATAGTTTATCAGTTGGCATCTACACGGGGAATGTTGAAAAGATGATTTTATTCAATAAAAAATGCTCACAGCGTTAAGTGTACTGCCAATACTCGTCATCAAATATGCTGCAGTCTTTCCATGTATGACAGCCAGTTTTAAGTTGACCTCAGCCTAAAATTTTTGAGGTAACACAAATAATTTGGAACTGAAATGCCTAAAATTTCATCAATCTACCATAATACTGGAGCGATTATGGAGTTACATTACTAATTCAATTTTGTGGAAGATTTGGTATGAAAGAAATGCAAGAATCATCAGAAAAAAAGTAAGACTACCGAAGACATCATTGAATATTCCATCTTTAATGCTTTTTTTTTTTTGGTGTGAGGATATACCTGCTTTACAAAGATATAGTTTTTCTAATTTTCTTTCTTCACTACTAATTGAAAACATCATTTGAACTCCCTATAATATTGGCTCTTTTGTAACTATGGATATCCTTGGATATTTCATTCAATCCCAAAAAGAAATGTAATGTCAGTGGTTTCAGTGCATGTCAAGGAAAGGGTACTAACTATTGCTATGGGAAAAGGATTGCTTGATTCTAAAATCTTGGTTTGTTCCGTTCAATCTGACTAACAACTTTTAATATGTAGGATGAATCTATTATTCATGTATTCCATTACATAACTTAGGTTCATTCGAGAGGGATTAATATCAAGCTGGTGGATGGGTACTTGTTGGATCTTGAAAGGAGATTTAAAGGTATAGATGTCTACTTCTTAACAATGTTAATTGAATCAAATTATGCATTTGGTTATATTTCCCTCGTAGATAAAAGGCATTTAAAGTTATTGTGTCTGTCAGGGTCATGCTTTTTGAGATTTTCTTGGCAGATGATGCAAAAGCCTATAGAATAATAGAATTCACCTCTTATATTTTATTGGTTGCTATTGGTTGGACTGGTCATTAATTGCTTCATAAGGAAAAGGTTTATTATACTTCATTCTTGATTGCTGGCGACTTTTGTGAGTTTTGCATTTTTCATTTTCATATATCAGTACAAAATCAATTCTTACATTTTTCATTTTTATAGATCACTAGAAAATCTACAATTATGATCGATGACCATTGGCTCAAGAATAGCTTGCATTAAGCTATTCTGTTTATTGTAATGCTGATAGTCTCCTTTTCTGCGTATAATCAACTTAACTTTTATAACAGCTGAGGCTATTTCAGTGGAAAGTTCCACCGTGTGGGAGACCAATGGTAAAACCTTTGAGAAGTGGATTTGTCCGTTAGTATACTCACTAATTGGACACTCAAATGATGTGATTCTAAGGTTCCTTTCTCTCTTTTTTCATTTTCTTTCTTTTTTAGCTTTCTAATAAATGAGTTTTTGTTGATGGGGTTAATTCTCTGCTTTCAGATTATGTCTTGATATTGTGTTGCTAAAAGCTGAGATTGCTGAGCTGCTTTTACCCACTGTAGTTGTCAATCTAGCTGGAAGAAAGGATTTGGATATTGATCTTCAAAAACTAATTTCACTGCAGGTTTTGTATTGTCTATTTGTCATGAGATAATTGGTGTTCTATTCTTCAATATTGCTCTGTTTTGTAGGCTTAATCATGCTTAAGTAAATATTTTTATTATTTATTACTATCATACTGATGGTTGTTTGTCATTAGTTTTTGGGATGTATTTTGAGATGTATTTTGAGCATTAGACTTGATCCCGGTATAAAGTTTCCTTTTGTCAAGTTTTATTGGCTTTTTTTAAGTTGCTGCTGCTGGTTTCTTTTTGTAGTTTAGTTAACTCAGTTCCAACGACTGTTTCTTTGTTCTTTAGTCTATAGTTCTCGTTCTTTAGTTTTTATTTCAGCTGATTAGTTGGGTAGTTAGGCGGTTATCAAATTTTGTTCCCTATATAAAGGGCCATTAGTTTGTAAAGAGGGAGAATCCGTTTGACTAAAATTTCTTTCAGCCAAGCTATATCCATCTAGTGAATCAACAATTTCACTTAACCAGTGAAGAGTTCGAGTGGTGCCAAGTGCCATCATACACCTTGTTAATAGTATCTTTTTTTTTTTTTTTTTTATAAGAAACGATCATGTATTAAGGAGCAAAAGAGAACACAGCCTAGAGGTGAGGGACAAGGGGGCCCTCCCTAAGACCAACTAAAACAGTAAAGCCTTCCAGTTGTGTACAATTAGAGAAAGGCTATAATTACAAAAAAGATTCGTGTAGTTAGTACACCACCAAGACGCTGTGGTTAAAACCACAGACCAAAAAGAATCAAAAGAATTAACCGTATCACTAAAGATCCTTCTATTTCTTTCCAACCAAATGCCCCAAAGAAGAGAACGAACTTCGCTATTCCATAAAATATTTCCGGTTGGCCCAAAATGTTTCAAGCAGACAGCCTCAGTGAACCAATCCTCAATTCTCCTAGGAATGCTGATATTTATATCAAATATTGAGAAAAGAGATGACCAGCCCTTTCTAACAAAATCACAGTGCAGAAACAGGTGATCTAGAGTTTCCTCATCCTTAAAGCAGAGACAGCATACAGAGGGCTTTAATATTGAGTTGGGGAGCTTCTTTTGTAGCTTATCATTAGTGTTTAAACTCCTGTACACAAGGGCCCAAATAAAGCATTTCACTTTCTTCGGGTATTTAAATTTCAAAACAGCTTTTACTAGAGGGGACGAAATGGAACGAAGACCTTGATTTTTTGTTGACGAAAGGAAGGAGGACTTGGTA
>JBBPDJ010000008.1:17264188-17296566 GCA_037974625.1 Cucumis cinereus
GAGGCCAGCCCCTCTCAAAAAAAGGTTTACAATCTGCCACCAGTTTGTCACATTCTCTGGGGACCAATCCGCAAACAACAACGTGTCATCAGCGTATTGAAGATGAGAAACCGTGACAGCCGAAAACCCAATGGAATACCTCTCAGAATTCTTTTCTCCATACAAAAGTGAAGCAAATTACTAAGAGCATCCCCTATAATAGTGAAGAGGAAGGGGGCCAGAGGGTCGCCCTACTAATTCCGCGTTTGGCATGGATTTTTCCCCTCGGTCTTCCATTTATAATCACAGAAAAATTAGTCGAAGATAGACAGCCCCAAACCCACTTTCTCCACCTTCTACCGAAGCCTTTGAGTTTCAAAGCTGAGTCCAGGAAAAGCCAATCCACTTTGTCATACGCTTTTTCAAGATCTAGCTTCATGAGGACACCTCTCTTGCCTCTAGCCAAACAATCATGAATAGATTCAGAAGCCACTAGACTTGCATCCAAAATTTGTCTTCCTTCCACAAAAGCCATTTGAGGATCACTTATAATCTTTGGAAGCACCAACTTTAGCCTATTAGCTAAACCTTTAGCTATTATCTTGTAAAGCGAGGTAGTTAGACTTATTGGTCTGTAATCACCAACCCTAAGCACCTCTTTCTTTTTGGGAATCAAGCAAATATAGGTCTCGTTACACTTTCTGTTAATTATCCCATTTTTAAAAAAATCTTGGAACACTCCTACCAAGTCGGTTTTTAAAATGTTCCAAGATTTTTTATAAAATTCTCCCGTCATTCCATCGGGACCCGGAGCCTTTTTATCTCCCAAGCTAAAGACAGCATCTTTAATTTCTTTTTTCGTGAAAGGAGCTTTAAGGGAAACAACATCCTGCGAATTAAGCCTAACACTTCCTTCGTTAGTGCATATAAAGGGTTGGGGGATCCTGGACTCATACAACTGTGTGAAGAAGGAGAGGATTTCCTCTTCAATCTCTTGTCGGACTACTAACTCCTCTCCACTACTGTTTTGGATGCGCTGAATAATATTTTTGCTTTTTCGAGTGGACACCCATCTATGAAAAAACCCAGAGTTCTCGTCCCCTTCTTGCAGCCATTTAATCTTGCATTTTTTAGCCCATAACCGTTGCTCTTTGATAGTGCATTCAAAGAGGTCCTTTTTAAACTCTTCCCTTTTTCTAATTTCATTAGCATTAAGAGTATGTGAATCTTCAAGGTTGTCAAGAAAGCTGATTTTATCTATCAAATCTTTTTTTTTTTTTTGAGAAAAGATATTCCCAAAAGTGTCTTTGTTCCATTTCTTCAGAATAAACTTTAATTTCTTCAGCTTATCCATGAAGGTAAAAATCGGCCACCCTTCAGAGACCAAACCGCCCCACCAGTTTTCTAAATTTTTTTGGAACATATGGTCATCCAGCCACACATTTTCGAACTTGAAAGGGGTGGGACCCCATAATTGAGAGCCCAACTTTAAGATGATTGGGAAGTGGTCAGAGGTGGTTCGTATCGGTCTTTCTAATTTTGTTTCTCTAAAGAAATCGTACCACTTGGGAGAAATTAGGAACCTGTCAATTCTCGAAGCCGCTGGTCTGACCCCAGATCTGGACCAAGTGAAGCGAGTATTGGCCATGGGGATGTCAATCAAGTTTGTATTATCTAATAAAGAATTAAAGTTCTTCATACTACTTGTGGTTCTGCCTCCAGAACTCTTCTCATGTAACCATCTAACGGCATTGAAGTCACCTCTAACACACCAGCTGTCACCACAGAGACCGAAAAGGCTGCCTAATTCCCACCAGAATTCGTCCCTGCGTCTGTAAGAAACTGGGCCATACACCCCTGTTATCCAGCCAACTAAGCCATAAGCAAATTTGCAATAAATAGAGAGTGAGAACTGACCAGCAATGGAATCAAGGACCGAGACAGAATCTTCCTTCCACATAATTAGAATACCTCCCGAGACACCTACTGCATCCAAAGAAGACCAACCAATGCGACAGCTACTCCCAAAGATTTGATCATTTTCCGATCAACCTCATCTAGCTTGGATTCCTGAAGGATCACAACATCTGGATTAATTTTAACTAGAAGATCTTTAACCAACACTCTCTTTGGGCGAGCGTTGAGCCCCTCACGTTCCATGAGAGAACTAACATATATGACTATCATCTCCCCTGGATATTATTTCTTTCTCCTCTCTAGCTTCCTTTTCCCACGTATTAATCAGGGCCTTCACTTCTCGAGACATACATTTTTTCCTGCCACCTTCCCCTGATTTTCTCGACTGTGGCTTGCTCTTTTTAGAAATCGCCCCGATACACAGATTGTGTTCCATCAACACTGCTACTAGGTCTTTACTAAACATAAGGTTTTGAAGAACCCCTGTTTGCTGAAGCTCTGTTTCGCTTCCTATCTCTCTCCCCATGTCTACCTCTTCACTCGTGATTGGGAGGGAGCTTTCTACGATGGCTAACTGATTGCTTTGATCATCCACGTTAACCCTTTCCTCGTCGCTGTCAAAGATACCATCTAATTCTGGGAAAATGTTCGTGGCGTTTTCTTCCTCTCTATCCCTCAAAGCTGCGAAACTATTCTCATTGGCAGTGCTATCTGGGCTTGATGGCTCTGAATCTGACATGCTGTCGCTCTGACTTTCCATCGCATAAGAGGAGGAAGGCGGGAACTCCTTATTAGACGTTGACCCAATCACATTCTTTCGAAGAAAGGAATGAACTTCATTCTTCTCGGCAAACTTTATACGTTTAACTGACTGGGCTTTTCGCTTTTTGTTAAAAGGTCCTTCATTGTGGGTCATGGCTTCCGAATGACTGTTCACTTCGTGGGTTCCCTTCAAAACATCCAGCTTATCACTATCTTTTAATTCTTTTAATTCCGGCCCACTTGCACTATTAAATCCCTCTACCTTCTGTTTTCCTTTATTATCCTTGCGGCCCAACTTATCAGGGCCCATTAACTGGCTATTAGGCGCGGAAATCACTTTTGAAAACTTATCTTCTTCTTCCCCTAGGGTTCGTACAGCAGACGGCTGAAATCCCAAACAGTCAGGCTGCACTGAAGCGCGGTTGTCCTTTTTGTCATCATTAGTCTGCAAGGTCACTTTCAGGCATAGTCTTTCTTCCAAATGTTCCACTCTCCACACGTCAACATGGTTCGAACCCGGACTCGGGCCACCCGAGCCGGCAAAAAAACTGGAGGTAGCTTCCAGCGAGAAGGAGCCATGTATTCCGGCCACCTTATCAATCAATAGTTTTGAATCCTGGTAGGTAACCACACTAATTACGAATCTGTTATCCCCTTCAATTAATTCCACTTCAGCCGGAAGAAACCCACAATAATTGCCCTGGACTTTAATTACAGCCTCCATACAGTCAATTAAAGTATAATTTTCATAAGCTATCTCCTTATATCCACCAAGGGTATCACCTATCTTTTGAAAGATGTGCTTCTTCCATAAATGTAAAGGGAGGTTTCTAACTTTGACCCATCCACCATATGAAGGAACCCAAAGACTTCGCCCATGTTTATTTGCATCCCAGCGTTCCACTTTTAGGGTGAAATTTCCAAAGGTTACCCACCCCTTGTTTGAAGCAAGCAGTCTTGCCATTGTTTTATCTGGGCACTTTAGAAGGGCTCTATCCGGTTGGAAAGGGTTAATAATGAACGCACCTTCAATTTGCTCTTGTATGGCTGTCAAAATCCTACTCCAATCATCATGAAAGTCCCTTTTGGTCACAACCAGGGTATCCTCCCAACACAACTGTCTGATCTCTTTTACATTTTGGCTCAGCTGAATATCCTTCGAGGCAGAATCTCGAGACATTCGTTTGTTCCAGACATTCGATTGTTGGTTGTGGCCCTGTCTGAAAGTAGTATTGGAGTTTCGTGTTTGCCCATTCATAATCTGTTTTTCTTTCTCCTCCCTTTTACTCTTCCTATCCTCAATGCCCCTGTCGCCCTCCCCATTTAGGAAATCCAGAATCAGTCCCCTAAAATTCTTCCATCCATCTTGATCAATCCCCGCCGGAATCACTATGTTTCCTTTTCTGCCTGAAGTTAGGACTTTTGAAACTTCTAAGAAACTGCCCCTTGTGTTGGTGGTTTTCTGTATCCAGATAAAACCTCCATTACAATATGATTTCCTGAAGAATTTATGAGGTTTTGGGGCATTTATCACTTCCTCTAAGGCATCTATTAACCAGACAATAATCACTTCTTCAACTACTAAGGAGTAGGTTTTGTTAAGATGTCACTCGTTAATTCGAAAGACCCTTCCTCTACTCTTTCTGTCGAACTCACATGTTAATAACTTGTTTTCTATTTTCGTTGATAATCTTTCCCTTCCCTCCATCTTTACAACTTACCCGAGTGGAGCTCTGATATGGCAGCAGCAACCCGTTAGTCATCAGAGAGATGGACGGGGAGAGGTAGGGGCGAGATGGGTGGGGAAGGGTTTTTCATCGCGCCGATGATTTGTTGAAGGGAATCCTTAAATACTATCTTTAATTACTGAATATTTATTAAACCACAAAAGTCTTACTCTACAAAGAAAAATATGAAAAAATGAAGCACAATCACCTTCTCAAGGTCCTTCATGCACTTTATTCAGAATAGACCGTAGGTTGTACTTTTAGGGAATGATCCTCACTCCAGTTATAGTGCTTTCGGTTCATCTTGTTTTAAATTGGATCTCTCTGTTAGTTACATAGTTTGATTTTATTTATTTATTTATTTTTCTTAACCTAAAATGGAATGAAATTGGTTCTGTATTTGTTGGAAGAGAACAGTGGATGTATTGGGTTTACTTAAACTTGCAATGGAATCAGGTGCTTTGCGTCAGTTTTGTTACCTATGGTTAATTTGCAGGTGCAAGAACACATATTTGTAGAATCAAACAAGTTGATCAAGTCAATTCAAGTTCTTCTGAATACCCTCAATGAACTTCGGCTATATCATGTCATGGAGCGATCTTTATCTTTAAAGAAAGATAATTCTAAGGTTAGATGTACTATATTAAAATTCTGACCGTATATCGATGGTATGTTAGGTGAGATGCTACCTCGTAATTTGTTTGATGCTGTTTATCAATTCTTGATGGATGAAACATAAAATAATGCTGTAGATGTATCTACATGAATTATGTATCATGATTTATACCTAGAAATACATGATACATTGACCGTTTCTTTTTCTGTTGAAGAGTGACTCAGGTGTAAAGTTGACTAAAAGTAATGTTTTCTTGCTAGCCTTTAGAAGTAGTTTATTTGTCCATTGATCTATCATCACATTATTGTTGGGATTTTTGGATGATAAATGCTGGTCTTACAACCACCCCACAAACAAATTCCCAAGAGAAAAGTATAAGAAATACTTTTGTTTGCCTCATTCCTCAGAAAAGTGGAATTCATTCTCTTTCAAAGCACTCATTTCTTCCATAATTGCTCAAATCAACTCAGATCATTTAAGGTCTCTGATATATTCTTTGGGATAAATAGAGTCAATCTATGGTAAGAAAGGTAGTTTGCAGTAGGATACTTTAGATGGACCTCAAACATCAATATAAATTAAGTTAAAAGTTTTGGATAAATACAAGGTTTTTAATAAATTACTTTGTATAATTGTTCAATTTTTTTGAATCCTTATAATTCTATTCAATTAAAATTATCGTTAGATTCTTGTAGTTAATTTTTTTTCAATATTTTGAATTTTTTTATTAATTAATCTATTAAAATTTTATAATGTTTTTATGAACAATTCTTTAAACTAAATACAAACAAAATATGTCATCTTAGGTATCTCAGCGATCTTATTCCAAGCATGCTTTATTCTTGGGTATCTATAGAATCTTAAACCCAACGGCCCCTAATGGGTGTTTATGTTCTCACGATGAGACACAAAAACATTGGCTATAAAATTAATAATGATTATTAATATCTAAATGGTTTGACATAACGAACTTCGATCTTTGATGTGGTTATTGTGAGTCTTAATTTTTTCTGTATTCATTATTTGATTCTGTTTACTGATCAGTATTTTTAAACCTTTTTTTCCACTAACATTATTTCTAAAGCTAATAGAACATATTTGCTTCTTCAGTCTTCTAAGGGATCAAGTAAGAGTTCTAGATCCCGTTCCACCTCTATTAATTGTAGAGATCCAGTGGCTGCATCTAATTCTTCTCTGATGCCACCAATCTCCTGGGACAAAGTAATTCACTTGTCATGTGTAAAAATAAGGATTAGCTGTTGCTTAAATATCTGACAAGCTATATGTTTTTGCAGGTTTATTGGCTTTCTATTGACTACCTCATTGTTGCTAAAGCTGCAATTGTTAGTGATTTCAGCATTTTTCTCCTTCTGTCTCAAAAAAAAAGGCCTTTTAACGTTAAGTGCCTGGTATCCACGTCAGTTTTTCATTAATTCAATATCTTTCGCAGTATTCTGGCTCATACTTTACATCTGTCCTGTACGTTGAGCATTGGTGTGAAGAGCATTTTGGATACCTTTCTCTGGGGACCCCAGATTTTTCTTTCGTGGAAACGGTAATTTGTGTGCAAAAAGTGCATTTGTAAATAATAGACATTTGTAAATAATAGAGCAAGTCTACAACTGTTTATTAATTAAGTAATCAGAAAATGTGGGGAATTTGAGATCGCCAGTGCCCACAATGTTTATCTATTAATTTAATTGCTCTCTGTCTCTTTCATGCATCAGATGCCACGTCATATTGAAATACTTGTCTCAGCAGTCACTCGAATTAATGAACCCGACAGCTTGGATGGAATTATACGCTCTCACAAGGTGAGCTAGCATGTGCTTGCTAGTAGCTTGAGTGTATCTTAGAGAGATAGTTTTATTCTAACTGGTATAATATGTTAAAAAGCGTTGATATAATTAAATTTACCATAACCCTTCATCAACTTAAGCATTTAAATCAATAGGTGTATTCAACATAGTATCAAAGAAGAAAGTAATGTACTAATATTGATTTTCGCTTGTTGGGCCTTCTACAAATTTTTGACCTCACAAGTGAGTGGGAGTGTTAAAATGTTGATATAATTATAAATTTGTCATAACTTATTAGCTTAAGCTTTTGGGTCAATTAGTGATTTAACATAATATACTTTAACTACTTGTATCTACTAACTATCATAGGTTGGCCTAGTGGTAAAAAGGAGACGTAGTCTCAATAACTAAAAGGTCATGGGTTCAATCCATGGTGGCCACCTACCTAGAAATTAATTTCCTACGAGTTTTCTTGACACCTACGGGTTAGGGGGGTCTTACCAGACACTTACAAATATCAAAAAAAAAAAAAAAGTAACTGCTTGTATCTACTAGTTGCAAGAGGTTTAACACACCGAAGGCCATTTCATTTACTCCCCCACTTAGTAAGCCATAGAAAAGTCAGCAGTCCAATCCCACATGAATGAAACAACCGTAGATTCCAACAGTTTGGAAAAGTTTGCTCATTTCTTTTTTATTTGCATGTACATTGGTGACTGTTAAAGTTGACGTCACAAATCATCACCTTTGAGCACGAGGGAAATTGGAGCAAGGCCCTTGAATACTATGACTTGCGAGTACGATCGGATTCCCTGGTTCAAGAGGATGGTGTTGTTAAAAACATTTATATGGATAAGCAACCACAACATCATCAGTCAATTTCTAGCTTGGAAGATGTCTCAGGACACTGGAAACCTTACAAGGGGGTTATTAGATCTCTGCAGAAAATTGGTTGTGCACACGTTCTGGATTTATATTGCCAAGGTTTAACATTCCGGGACGACCATGTTCAGCATGATTTAGAGTTCATGGAACTGCAGGTTTTTCTTCCAGCCTTCCTGTTTTGTTGGGTTATAACCAAAGATTAACATATTGATAAAACTTCGAAAGCTTAGGGGTGTAAACTGAAAATTTTCCAAAAATATGTCTTTACTTTCAAACTAAGTTATTACATCTTATTGTTTTTTATTTATGCCTTAATTATTTGCTGTAGTTATATTATATTTATTGTGATATGATTTTTTCCTTTTAATTTTTAGGTTTTCCTTCTATTTAAGATTGACCATTGTTTTAATGTAAAGTAATGAAATGATTATTCAATACTATTCCAACTTTTCCAACATTATTAGTAATTAGATTCATATTGGTATTAATAGACGGCATTTTGTGTTTTATGCGTATTTACAAAATATGTCGAAGGTATCGATTAATCCATAATATCGATGGGAATCCTTCGATTTACTAATATAACAACGGATATAATAATCCTTGGTTATATCTCTGTGTTTGTCATGCTCTATGAGATGTTATATTATCACCTTGGTTCATTGTTTACTGTGTCCATAATTGTATAATTTGATCAAACTGAATATTGTGTGATTGTATGGGTACAGTATGAAGCTGCCTGGCGTGCAGGAAACTGGGATTTCTCTTTGCTTTATGCAGGACCTGATTCTGGTTCATCAAGTTATCAGACCAAGAATATTCATTTCAACGAAAACCTGCATAGGTATTTGATGCAAAAACCAAAGTTGTTAATCCAGCAACTCATTTTTCAGTCTCTATGATTAGGTTTTTTTATCGTTTGAGATCCCAAGACACCAAAAGCTACTTCGAATTGTTAATTGAACGCTGCAACTTGTGCCAATGGTGTCAGTGGAGCACAGAAGTTGGAAATTTCTCATTAAAATTGAATTTAACCAATATCAACTTCGAAGTTATGGGGCTATCAGCCAAACTGAAGAGAGTCCATGAAATAACGTTCTAGAATTAGTATCCTATCCCTCCTTATCCTAGCAATTTAACTCAGGCCTTTACATGTATACATACATCGACCTTGTACTCCAAAAAAGTACAATTAAGGCATGCACAATAGGTTGGCTTAGGACTGGATGATATCTAGCTTTTATTGTCTGTGATACAGGACTCGAGTTCCTGCTCTGTCAAGTCTTGTTTTGTGTTAGTGTGCAACCGAACTAGAAGACTTCCCTGACCACCCAACTTCAATCTATGTTTTATGTATTAGAGTGGATCAAACCATTCCTTTCTACAATTTTAACACATGTTATACAAACCCAATGTTATACAAATCCAATTTTCTACATGCACTTTCCACAACCCAAACATTGTCTAATAAACCATACACTTGATAAATCCAATCAAAGATTTATTAGAAGTGGTAAATTTGACCTAATAGTAGTGCTATTATTTCATATTTCACAATGACAACTTTTCTGGGTTCTGCATGCTGAATGTTAGTTGTTTGCGGGCATTGCAAGAAGGAGACTTCGATGAATTTTATAGAAAGTTCAAAGATTCAAAGCGGGTAATATTTGTCTCTTCTATCCGCATTGACTGAGATCAGAATTGTTTGTGTACTCACTCATAATTTATTGTAGGAGTTAGTGTGGTCCATAACTCATGCAAGTGAAGAAAGCACCGAATATATATATTCAACTATAATTAAACTTCAGGTGCGTAACTTATATCTTGCTTTATTTGATAAATGAGCCATGGAGGTTATAGTTATAGTTTGGTCTTTTGGGTTAGGGTTCATTTTTAGTTTGGTTTTTGGTTTTAATTTCAATTTGATCCCTATGCTTCCAAAAGATTTTATTTGTTTTCTTTATTTTGATCAAATCTTACAATTATTCTTGAAGTTGCCGAATTGAATATGTGACTAATTTTCTATTTATATGATTTACAAGTTTGTGTTTTCTTAGGGTTAGTAGATGTAGAAACAAAGTGTAGGGACGATTGGTTTTTATTTTTCTTTGGTTGGTAGAAGGCATTGTTCCTGCCATTTCATCCAATATTTGCTCCCTTTGAGTTATCTCTATGTTTGTCTACTTATGGGTCTGAATTATCAATTACTAATCACCTTATCAACGGGAGATCTTAGGTGAAAGATGTAAAACAGGCCTTCAGTCCCTTTTCCAGTGGATTGCTTTTGACGAACATTGTATCTCAACAATAAACAGAAATGAAAAGCATAAGATTTTGTCCCATTTTCTGTCTGCCTATGTAGATCTTTTATCATCTTGGCTTGGCTTGGGGATTACGTTGGGCGGATTCTGAATATTCAACTTTTTTTCATGCGAATCCAAAAGTGTTATCAGATCATGTGATTCCCACAATGGACCAGGTAATCACTCAATCTGATGTGCACATAATCTCATTTTTGGTCCCGTTAACTCTTTTTGACCTTTGGTCCTTTTCATCAACTCTTTGGAGTTTAGTGCTGACTGGACATTCTTTGTTTGTAATATGTTATTATGTCCTATTGTTTTTTGTCGTAGTTGTACATACCTTATTTTAGGGTTATCTTAGACACTTGTATATTATTATCTAAAATACAATCGAGTATATTCCCAATTCCGAGTACACTTTTATTACTTTCAGGTTGATGTGGTATGGCTTAAATTTATTAAATTATGAGTATGATGTGGCATTGCTTTATTAAAGAAGTATAATTTTTTAATTTACTTTAAGCAAAAAGTAATAAGATAACAAAAAACTTGAATAACAAAAACACTAAAATAAAAAATAAAAACACAAGACACTGTTAAAAATTTTGAAAAGCAAAACAGAAGTCTTACCTTACCTATCCTTCATCCTTGTCTCCATTATCTCCTTTTATCCTAATCCTTAAGTACTATTTATAATATTCTGGCAGTTCTTCTTTTTCCCACAAATCATAGATGAATTGTAAATTTGTACTTGGTGCCCACAATGTTTATCTATTTGGGTTTTCACATAAATTCATTCTGATGCTATTTTCTTCATAAAAGTGAGGTTCCCTATGATAATGGTTACTTGGTATATTTTTATATCAATTACACGTAAAATCATGTGTTTTTTATCGCTTTTATTGATAAACAAAAAGAGAAAATTTTATCTAGAGAAAAACTTCCGTGTTTCATTTAAGAAAAGTGTAATCCTGCTCATTCAAGCCTTAGAAGAAGAAAGAAAACACACTGTTTGCCAGCAATATTCTGTTCAAGTTCCAAAAAGAATACATTTCATATAATTCTTTTGAAATTCTTCAGTCCTTACCATTTGAAAGTCCCAAAGATTCACCGTGATGGTAGAGTTACTGTTACGATTTTTTTAACGCTTCTCTACCTCGTGAAATTTTCAAAGATCGCAATAAGAGTGACAGGGGCCTCCAACTCAATTTCAAAAGTTGACAGTTTATTTCATGAAAAGTAGGTAAATGAACAATGAAGAAATATATTACTTCTTCCTTTCCTTTTGAGATTGTTATGTGCCCATGGGTCCAAAGTTCCTTGTATAGATTAAGGAGACAAAATGCATGACTACCGAGGGGTAGTTCCTGCTCCTTGAGCATTAACTGGACTATTACTTCAGCTTTCTTTAGTTGCTCACTAGTCAATGGCATCCGACTATTTGGAGCTCCTTGACAAATAATTATGTCTTGAACACTAGCCCCATTTATCAAAATGAGCACCTGCACCAACAAACCACATGAACACTTTCACAAATAATTATGCCTTAAATCATCAATTTACCCAAAAGCTTAAGTTAGTGGGTGAAGGTAAATTTAATTATATATCATCTAACACTCCCCCTCACTTGTGGGCTTGAAGTATGAAGAAGGCCCAACAAGTGGAAATCAATATTAAATAGGGAGAAAACAACAATGCATGGGCTTGAACACAGGACCTCCCTAGACCACCTGCTCTGATACCATCTTAAATTACCAATTAACCCAAAAGCTTAAGCAGTGGATGAAGACAAATTTAATTATATATCATCTAACATTATGGTGCTTCGGTGTGTGTTTAACCGATAAACATAAATTGCTTCTTTATATGTATAATCTTTTATTTTATTTTATTCTATTTTATTTATTTATTTTTCGTTTCAATATACCTATCAGAAATCGAGGATTGTTGTTTAACAAGTTTAACTGTTGATCTAGTTATCTTTGATGAATTCTGATTGGAGCTGCATTCTGAAAAGTACTCAGCTACATATGGATTTATTAGAACCCTTTATAGCATTCCGGCGAGTTTTACTTCAGGTTTTGAGAAGTAAGGAATGTATGGTGCAACATCTTTTGCAATCTGCTTCCACCCTTCGCAAGGTACATCATACAATACCATCTGGAAGCTGCGTTTCAATTTTCATTTTTTCCCTTTTTTTCTTCCTTTTCTGATTTATAGTTTTATAATTATCAGGGATCTAGATATTCTCAAGCAGCTGCCGCCTTACATGAGTTTAAGTCTCTCTGTCTTCAAGAAGCAGAAGAGAATACGCCATTGTATTGGCTTGGAAGGGTACACAACTTTTGTTCCTCTTCAATGTTGTTGAACTTGGCAGTGTCTAATATTCTGTACATTCATGTCAAGATACTAAAGTGATGGCGGTTTTCTCTTCGCGGGATACAAAAGAGATACTAAGCAATTCACTTGTTGTTTCTAGCAGCTTGAAGAAGCAAAGCTGCTGCGTGCCCAAGGTCAACATTCAATGGCAATTAGCCTTGCAGAACACGTTTCACAATACTTCCAATCCAGTGAGGAAGCTTCAGATGTATTACGCTTGGTTGGGAAGTGGCTAGCTGAAACTAGATCAAGCAAGTAATATATTCTTTCCATGAATTAAGGAGGTTACATCTTTCCATTGTTTTGGTGATAAGAAACCAGAGAAATCTTTTGTACCAGTATCGTTTTTTAACTGTAAGCTCTCTCTGTGTATGGTCAAGTACAGTTCAAGAACTATTCTGGAGAAGTACCTAAAACCAGCAGTGTCTCTTGCTGAGGGTCAGGAGTTCCTTAATAAGAAATCGTTTGAGAGACAGAGCCAAACTCATTTTCATCTTGCACATTATGCCGATGCTTTGTTTAGGAGTTATGAGGAAAGACTCAACTCTAATGAATGGCAAGCAGCAATGCATTTGAGGAAGCATAAGGTAGTGACTCAAGTATAATATGGAATTGAATGTCAACGGAACTTTTAATGAACTATTATTTATCATTTTTACCAACATCTTATGGCCTTGCAGACAATGGAGTTGGAAGCACTCATTAGACGACTAAAAAGTTCAACAAAGGTTCATCTCTCCCTTTTCTCATTCTTGAAACTATTGGGCGACTATTATTATTACTTCGCTTGGGTTTTTAAGACATGCTCTTTAATGTGTATACTTTGTCTTATTTTGTCATTTCACTTCTATGCATTCAGTAATATTATTTAACATTGACCAAATTAGGACCAACCATGTTAAATCATCTTTAGAAGTCTGATTATGATTGTTGTATTTATTTATTTATTATTATTATTATTTTTTTTTTTTGTGAAGTCTTGTGAGAAGTGGTAATGTTAGTCCAGAATATTAGCAAACTTCACATTGATTCTATACATTAGAGTTCAATGTATGAGTACACTTGGAAGCCCTAAACTTAGTTAAATGGCAATGAAGGATAAAAGAGTAATAAGTTTCTATATTTTCATATATGCTATAACAACTAACCACGAGATACTTATCTATTTGGGGAGATATATTACCTTTTGTTGGTTTATTCTCAGTAAATGTTAGTGGTGAATATTTTTGTCAGCTGTAATAATCTATTGTTCATTTTATTCTTATTCTTCTTTTATCCCTTGTACCAGGGCTTACCCCTAGAATAAGATGGTTTCTTTCCTTTTTCTTTCTTTTTTTGTTTATACTACAGGAATACAAATATGATGGTCCTTTCAAAGTTAGACCTTTATATAACAATATTTTATCTGCACTTTGTAAAGGGCGAGAAGACTGACTTTACAGTGAAAATACAAGAATTACAAAAGCAACTTTCCATGGACAGGGAAGAGGCTGATAAATTGCAGGTATTTTGACATTTTGCAGTTGAAATCTATCCTAATTAAGCTTCTCTTTTATACTTTACGTTCAGTTTGTGATTTGGCTGTATGAAATGTTGAAATTTTCTAATATAAACATAACCTTGTTCCATATGTTAATGTAGAGACTTGTTTCTGTTTAAAAAAAAAACTGGTAATTCAGTATACTTAGACATGAAATAAATTAATTACTTGAAAAATTATTGTTGTTCTCTTTATATATCTATTGACATATATATACTGTATACATGCCTATGCATGTATGTAAAGATTTTAGAATTCAGACAGTTTTTGGCAATTGTTTTTTCTCTTTCTAGAGGAATCTACGTTAATTGTTTTTTCTCTTTTTGTTCTTTTTGTTCTTTTTGTTCTTTTTTTTAATATTTTAATGATAAGAACTCTTTGTGTCAATGAGCGTGTTAGACTAGGTGTAGGTTAAGCAGTAGTCTGCCATGTAAGCAGACGGTTCAGGCATTTCTGTGTATCATAGAAGTGAAGGAGGACGTTGATGATCCATGGACATGTCACCCAAACTAGAATCCATGCTTCATGTTTTCATGTTTCTATGGAACTTCTGGCTCTTTTTTTATCTATGCGGTTGGAATTTCTGCTATTTAGGAACATTTATTAAATATTCACTGTCAATACTTTTCTTTGTTATTCTCCTTCATTATTTGTATTGGGTATCTCTTCTAGAACATGAAAACTATAATGCACATATCAAAATATATTAATATATTTTTTACTCTCTCAAAAGATGTCGTGCAACAAAGGCTGTTTTTTTCCCCTTGCAATTTGTGTCAGGATGACCGAGACAATTTTCTCAGCCTAGCATTAGAAGGATATAAACGATGCTTGGAGGTTGGTGACAAATATGACATGAGAGTGGTATGTACTACTTCTACAGTTCTCGATTCAAGACAAAATCAATAGGTTAACTAAAGTTTCATTTCTTCATCAATTTTGACATACCGACCCCAGGTGTTTCGACTAGTTTCATTGTGGTTCAGCCTTTCTTCTAGGCCAAATGTCATAAGCAACATGCAGAGCACAATTGCTGAGGTATATCGATAATTCTTTGGTTAGATTCATTATTACAGTTCACTACTCAGTTCTCACGTAGTTTTTTTTATATGAAACATAAGCTGCAAGTAGTTAAAACAGTTTTTCTTGTCATCTTGACATTTAATTCATCTGTCATATCCCAAGAAAGAAAGGACTGTGTTTAACAAAATTAGAACATCCTGTAGGTTCAGTCGTACAAATTTATACCTCTGGTTTACCAAATTGCTTCGAGAATGGGCTGTGCAAAGGATGGTCAAGGACCAAACAATTTTCAGGTTCTTGAGGGAGTGGTTAAGTCTCTTTTGGCAATTGTTGTTCGGGTTTATTCTGAAAAGACCTTCAAATTGTGCAGGTAGCCTTGGTTTCTCTTGTGAAAAAAATGGCTATAGAACATCCATACCACACTATATTTCAGGTATTTTATTCAATTTTTACTACCTATGTTGTTTTTCACATTGCTTTTTAGCAGGAAAAATACAGAAAAACAAATAAACAAAAACAATTCCCTCTGATTTTGCAGCTTCTTGCCCTGGCAAATGGTGATCGTGTCAAAGATAAACAACGCAGCAGAAACTCATTTATCGTGGATATGGACAAAAAATTTGCTGCAGAGTATCTATTAAAGGAGTTGTCATCCTACCATGGTGCTTTGATTAGACAAGTATGTCTTAGAACTGTAACTTTTTCTTCAATATATGGTTCTGTTTGAAACTTGACGCACATATTTATATAAATTAAGCTTATTAACGTAGGTCAAGCAAATGGTAGAAATCTATATCAAGCTTGCAGAACTGGAGACAAGGAGAGAGGTATGTCACGAAAATTTGGACTATGCTTCTTTCCACCCTGGGTTAAGAAGTTCTACTTGGTTCTCTTTTTGATATTTATCTACGACCTTCAGTGAAGAAATAGTAATGATTTCCTTGACTTAATTGCAAAAGCAGGATACTAATAAAAGGATGATGCTTCCAAGAGAACTGCGTAGTCTTCAGCCATTGGAACTTGTGGGTGCTTCTTTCTCCATTTTTTAGGCTCTTAGGGTGTTAGGTTGATGCACGTAGTTTATATGTTTCTTTGATCCTGACAGTAATCTAATTACCTTTTTCTGGAAAGCAGGGGATTTTTCTTTGTGGTTTATCTGGTAAAATTTAATCTATATGAAGACCTTTAGATCTTGTGTCAACTAAGGTCTTGCACCTTGCTATTCACTATACATTTGTCTGCATACATAGATATGCATATTTTAATTTCCATTGAATTATCAGTTTTATTACTATTGTTTCTCCATTGTATTGTACCCTTGTTATTAATCCTTGGCTGGAAAGTTTGGTAACATGATAATAAATATTGTTTCTAATTTTCTATGTTTAATTTTGAATGAAGAATTATTAAGTAACAATTCTTTCACTTGAGGCCTTAATGATGCATCCCACCCTATGTGATAGCATCAGAACTAAAATTTTGTACGTAATTTTGTATCTTATATTCTTGAAACAGAAAAAAAAATACAGAAGAGTTATCTAATGAAATAACGTTCTCATCTTTGTAAAACTAGTTGAAACGTGCAAAACATTTCTTTTTTGTCACATTTGTATATAGGTTAAAGCTCGTAGTCATGTTTTCCTAATAGCCTATATGGCATTTTTGTAATCACTTTTCAAACCTCATATCTTTGAGTTTATATGTCTTCCAGTTGACATTGTATATAGGTCATATCTTCTAGTTGAGTTATGTTAGATTGACAATTTTAATACTCTCTTTTCTTTGTAGTAAAATCTATGAACTTGTCTTCCACCTTGTATTTGTTCATCAGGTACCTGTGGTGACGGCTACCTTTCCAGTTGACCGAAGTTGTCAATATCAGGAAGGTTCCTTCCCATATTTCAAAGGCTTAGGTGATACAGTAAGGTATGTAATTGTTATTCTGTCTTTTACAGACTTTCTTAATGAATTTGTGATTTGGATGTTCTTTGTGTTATCTGGAAAAAATCATTGGGTGATGTTTAAAATTTAAAACAATTATGCAGAATTATGAATGGCATAAACGCTCCCAAAGTTATTGAATGTGAAGGTTCTGATGGCCACAGATACCGACAACTTGCAAAATCAGGAAATGATGATCTGCGACAAGATGCTGTAAGATTTCAGTGATGAAATAATGATTCCATTGGAATCCCTATTACTTCTATTAGAAACGTGACCTAAGCATATTACATGATAATAGGTTATAAAATTAGCATGCTCCCCATAATGTTTTTCAAGATTCCTATTTTATGCACAAACTATAGGATTTGAACCTGAAGGTCCTCTGTTTTTTGTCCATTTTATGGTCAGCATTTTTGTTAAATTAAAACCGTATGAGAAATAGGGGAAAACTGGATATCTCTAACTATCTAAATCTTAATTTATTTGGTGGCCTCCCTTGAGGTTAAGGATCCGTCTTCAGGTCTTGCGCAATTTATTCATTTTAAGAACAAGGGTAATACAAGGACAAAAAATAAAAATCAATGTTGTCGTGGTCATAGATTGAATTTGGGAACTTTGTGGCTGGCTTTTTTCATGATGAGTTCCCCTTGGTTGCTTATTTTGGATGAATTTTCAGTTACTGACTAAATGGAACTCCTATCACCTCGAACCTTGGTTGAGGAATTTAATTTTCAAGAAATCTCAAGAGTCCATCTCTTTCACTCTATAACACCCCAGGCTCAGGATTTGGACCAGGAATCGGTATTCAAATTTGGCGTCAAATGACCCTAGGATTTCCCTGCAATTTGGTAGATTATTGCTTATCTTGGACTGCTTTTAGGAGTAAAGACTCCATAGACCAAACACAGGTCCTTACTCACATGCTTTTAAAGAACACTTTCGTCGATTAAAATTTTCAGAAACTCTCTTCAATAGTAGCTGGCTTAGCAAAATCTGAAAGTCAACAATCTCTTCATCCTTTATAATCTCCGGAAGACTAAAGACCAAGAGGAAGAAGATGCATCCCAATGTTCTGTCACCAAGCCCTTAGGAAAGAGTACTATTCTATAAAGTTTTGTGTTAAATAGTTCTCGAACAATAACAAGTAGATCCTCAACTCTTAATTTTATTTGTAATAAATCTCCAAACCTTCTATTTTGTGTCAAATAAGTCTTTGACTCATTCAAGATTTCTTTAATTCACGAATCTATTAGACATATAAGTAAATGTTTAATGCTTTTTTTTGTTATTATTTGAATAGGAAACAATTTGTTTTTTTTTTGTTGAAATAATGAAAAGAGACTAATGCTCAAATTGCAATGTAACAAAAAACAAATAAAATACAAAGACTAAACAGTAAAATAAAAGTGAAGTTATGGATGAGAGCATGGTATTTTCTCATTCACGAGAGGTTAGAAAACCCTAACATTTAATGAAAGACCTAGAATTAAGCAATCAATCTAAATCCATATGGAAATAGAATATACAAGGAAACAAAAACAATTCAACTTTGAACCATCATGGATTAGCCTAGTGGTAAAAAGGTCAATAACTAACTAAGAGGTCATGGGTTCAATCCATGGTGGCCATCTACCTAGGAATTAATTTCCTACGAGTTTCCTTGACACCTAAATGTTGTAGGGTCAGGCAGGTTGTCCCGTGAGATTAGTCGAGGTGTGCGTAATTTGGCCTGGACAGTCACGAATATCAAAGAAAAGACAATTCAACTCTTCATGTGATGCAAATTTTGATGCTTAAGTTGCCAAGTCCATACGAAGGCACCATTTCCCTCAACTCTACATGTGTTGCGATTATTCTTTCCTTTTTTTTTTTTTTTTTTTTTTTTTTTTTTTTGAAAAGGAGACCGGCCTCTTTATTGATGAGAATAAAGATCAAAAAAAAAAAGGTTTTTACAAAGAAAAAAAACAAAAAGAGAACAAAGGATAAGTGGGCGCACCCGAACATCTCAACAGCACGTGTTGTAAATTCTTTTGTGCCATACAACTATGCATGTGTTACAGATTCTTCTGTGCAATACAACTCTGCATGTGTTGCAACTTCTTCTGTGCGTTTATTGTAGATTGTACTTCAATTCAAAATACAAATATGATAACTGCACATAAACATTTAAACGTTTTTCATGATTGTTCCTAGCATGGTAGAAAATCTCATCATGCTATAGTCATGTGTGTTTGCTTATGTGTCTTGTGTCCATGTCCATACTTCATTTTTTTTTAAAGGAGACAGCCTCCTTATTAATGAAAAACTCAAAGTACGAGATATATACTATGAGTACAAACAAAGAGACCTAGGGATCAAGAGACGCACCCGAACATCTCAACTAAGTTGACACCCCCTTAGCATCCTCATCGTATCCATAAAATAATAACAATAAAAGTACTATCACTAGAAGGCAAAACAACAAAACTACAAAAATAATATATCTGCCAGAATACAAGACGCAAAAGCCGACCAAAGAAGTGAAGAAATTCATTACAAAACGTTCTAAAAGCAACTCAATAGACAGCTGAGAAGAAACGAAAGGGAGAAATCTACCAACTTCGATTTCTAGCAGATTTGGGAAATTAAGGCCGACCAATTTAAGCACAATTCTTGAATAGAGTAGTTGCTAAACTCCTTGTTCAGAGTGCACCAAGCAGCAGCGTTTCTTTTTTATGTCCATTTGTTCTATCCATCCCATTGCCTTATCATGGAAGATCCTTTGGTTACATTTGAACCATATTTCCACGAGCAAGGCTTTGGACAAGTTACCCCACAACCTTGCCCCCTTTTTCAAAAAACGGACTCAGAAGAATCTGTCTAACATTGGAGCTGAATGAGCCATAAAAAACCCAAGCAACATTGAATAAAGAGAACAAGTTACCCCAACACTTAGGGGTTAGGGGTTAGGGTTCATGTCCATACTTCATAATTCTTAACTTCCTGAAAAAAAATGTTCTCCTGTTAGGTTGTTACTTTTAGATACAAGTTGGTATAACTTGTCCTTAATTTGTTCTCTTTAGATAGTTTGTTAGATTTTTGTTTCACCTCCTTTTGACCCCAGCTTTTCTTTTTTTATCTTTTGTGTAGTCCTTTTTTTACCCAGGCTTCCCTTTTTATCTTTTGTATGGCCCCTTGGGTACTGTTTCTTTTCTTTTTTCTCCCCATGAAATTTGATTTGTTATTTATGTGCCATGGAGTTCTAAGTAGGACCTTTTATCATTTGCAGGTTATGGAACAATTTTTTGGATTAGTCAACACGTTTCTCCAAAACTATCAGGATGCAAAAAGGCGGAGATTAGGAATACGGACATACAAGGTGATTTATGCATATATGGTTATTTGTTGTTTATGGTTGGCAGTTAAGTTTTCCATCTAATTCTTTATAAACTAACTTCTAACCAAAAGCTAGTTGGAATAGATAGTCTTTGGTTAATTGGTTATGTATAAATGGACGGATTGGATCTTGTTATTTGACTAATGAATTTTTATTATATTCTTAGATAATTGATACATCACAAGGTGTAGTTCTAAAAATTTTCTTCAAGAGCTTTGGGCATTTTACCCTATTACAAAATAAACTCTTAATCTCAACTTTCTTTTCTGAAATATAATTACTTTTTTCTAATTGTTTTCAATATTATAAAATAGTTATCTTAAATCGCCAACTCAACCCAAAAGTTTAAGCTTGTGAGTAAAGACAAATATAATTATATATCTCTTACACTCCCCCACGCTTCTGGGCTTGAAATATCTTGAAAGACCCAACAAGTGAAAATAACTTTAATTGGGGAGGAAACAACAATACTGGAGCTTGAACACAGGACCTCCCTGAACCACCTGCTCTAGTACCATCTTAAATCACTAACTCAACCCATAAGCTTCAGTTAGTGGGTAAAGACAAATTTAATTATATATCACTAACAAGTTATATATAATATTTATTTAGTGTTTTATTAAGTTCGTCATGCTACACACAAGTGATGTTTTTCGGTCACCACCTTCAAGGCGATCAGGAGACTTGTCGCCTTAGATTGTGCCTACGCTTTGAAAATACTGGTAGCAAATTGATCTTGCAAAATTTTGAATTTGTTCTTAAAATCTGCAACATTGAATCTTATATCAGTATAATATATTTGTTTCGACATTTAAAATAATCCAATAATGTTTTTACATTTGATAAAATGAATTTTTTCTTTTACTTTGGTGCATGTTGATTTTATGCATCTTAGGTCGTTCCCTTTACTCCAAGTGCTGGTGTTCTTGAATGGGTTGATGGAACTATTCCTCTTGGAGAATATCTTATAGGAAGGTTAGTAAATTTCAGTGGTTTTTATTCCTTCGTGTGATTGGTTCTTTTAGTATTAAAGCCTCAAAAAAAATTCCAGCACCAGAAATGGAGGAGCACATGGTCGCTACAGAATAGGAGATTGGTCATTTCTTGAATGCAGAGATTACATGGCAAAAGCAAGTACCCTATGCTTGTTTCTTTATTTATGTGATTATGTCATAGCTGATCTCATTGTCTCTTTAATACATTCATTTTGCCATATCTTCCTCTTTTATAATATTCAAGTGACTAAAGCACTTTCAAGTATAGATGAAATTCCATTTTTTCATTGCACGGGTGATCTATCACTGATAGATGTCCATCGATGTCTATCACAATCTGTCTATCGTTGATAGGCAGACACTTTTTGCTATATTTGAAAATATTTCACTAATTTTGTCATTTAAAACTATTACCCTGTCTTTTAGAGGCATTAACTAAAATATTTACAAATATAGATACCGGTAGAAGTCTATTAGTATCTGACGTCGATAGAATCTGATATTTTGCTATATTTTATAAATATTTTCAATCGTTTTACCATTGACAATAATTTTCCAATCTTTTAATTATATTCTATTAGGTTAAAGAGAATATGAATGTTAAAAATAATTGATTCAGTATTTTCGTCCCATTTTAAAAGATATCATCTTAAAACTATCCATGGCAAACTTAAAACGTAATCATTTCAACAAATAATTTAAATTTATCCTTGTGCATTTTCTTTTTTCTTCTTCCTTTTTTTTTTTTTTTTTTTTGTGTGTGTGTTTTATTTTTATTCATTTTATGGAGTAATTAGCGATATTTACTTGGATCAACAAATCCATGTCTGAGCTTTAGGCTTCATATGGATGTTTGTATATAGACGATTATCTAGAGTCTATTTTTATTCTAAAATTGATCCCGTGTTCTATTAGGAGAAGGACAAGCGTAAAGCATTCCAAGAAGTTTCTGAGAATTTCAGGTTTCCTTTCTTTCTTTAACTATGAAACGTAGATTTTACAGTTTATCCAATATTTGAAACTGATAGACCTCATACAGGCCCGTCATGCATTACTTTTTCTTGGAGAGATTCTTACAACCAGCTGATTGGTTTGAGAAGAGGCTTGCTTACACTCGAAGTGTGGCTGCTAGTTCAATGGTGAGCTCTCGCCCCAACATTGCTTAGTTTAACTTAATTTCAAGATAAATGGAATACCCTATCTTATTCTTGCATGTATGCAGCTAGGTTTTTGTTATATAAAAGAAAGACTCATTACAAAGGAAAAGAAAAAAAATTAAGATAATATGGTTATTGAATATTGACAACCAATATTTACAATTATTATAAAATCCAACTGCTTATTGTATCTGTTTTTTTTTTTTTTTTGGGGGGGACTTTTAGTCTTGAGGTCTTAGTCCTTTCTTTTTAAAAAGCGTGTTGTTTAGGTCTTAACGTTTCACAAGCTAACACTTTAGTCCCTGGGTTTACAAAATAGTTTTAAATGCTCATTGGCCGTAATTGACCGTTAGTTTGACCTAATAAAACTATGGCGTGGCAGTTTATGTGACTGATTTTGCTGATGTGGTATAGTTTAAATGAGTTGGCAAAGAATTTTTTTTTTTTTTTTTTTATTAACTTACGATGTAGGCTGAATGTAAGTAAAATATATCTAGAAAAGATAAATTTAAAAGTTATGTTATAATTCTATTATTGTGAATATCCTTGTTATATTTTTGCCTTTCTTAGTTTTGCTGCACTTTCCTTCTTTGATCACCATTGTATCTTGTATATATATAATTCTTTAGTGAATGGAATGAGGTACTCTGATTTTCTCTCAAACCTAAGTGTTTTACCAGTTAAAAACCCTACCCTAAGTTCTCTCCTATGCGATTCACGCCCCATTCCATTTTTTTTTTCATTCTTCTTTCTTCTACGATTTACAACCAACCGGCAACCGTTGTCCTCTTTTTATGTTAAATCTACATATATTCTATTAAAAAAATAAAAATGAAAACATATCTCATTCTATGCGTATCCTGTAGTTGTATTAGTGTCTACACTTCTTAGAGGATAAGGGAAGAGAGAGATGAGGGAAAGGAGAGAAAAGTCCCATCATAAAACTTAGTGTAAACCTTTTTTTAGCCAACGTACGAAACGCCACATCAGCCAAATCCGTCACACATAAGCTGCCTCACCATTTTTTTGTTTTGAAAAAGAAACAAGATTTTTCATTGATAAATTGAAGAGATAATCAGAAAAGAGACTAATGCTCAAATTATAATAAAACAAAAAATAATAATAATAAATAGCAATACCAATAATATAGTCAAATACAACCAATATAGCACTCGAAAATAAAAAGAAATAGAAATCTTGTGTAATCGGTTAAACAGAGAGAACAAAGATTTAATCAGCAAAGAGGGAGTGAATCTGCTGATAAGAAAAAACTCCAATCCAAAGATCTGGGTGCAAAGTCACTCTTTTATTCGAACAATAGCTTAGAAAAATGTTGGGTTTGTTTGGATTAACAGAGAAAAAAGTGTTTTTCAAACAAAAAAAAAAGAAGAAATTATTTGAACTCTTTTGATTAAGAAATTTAATTAAAATAAATGTTAAAAACTGTTTCAAAAATTATTTTGAGTGATTGCCAAATACTTTAATTTTTTCCAAAATGACTTATGTTCAAAATTAAACTTTTGAAAAGTTAAACCAGACACACCCCTTATTGAAGTTGAACCAACGATGAAAAATCCCAGTAAAGTACAAAGGAAGATATTCGATGGAAACACTTTTTCCTTCTCCACATCAAACAAAGCTCCAAGAATTGAAGACACCATTTCATCCAAAAAAAGATCTTTACCATTTTTCTGTGAAGTCAACCAAGGCTAAGGACCATTTAGAGCTATTCTTCAAAGTCCAGTGACAAAGTAATGTCTTTGAAACTTCAAAGACCAAATAGAACTTAAGCTCAACACTCGGTTTCTAATTCATGACCGCTAGGCATTTTTTCACTATTTGAAAGCTAACTTCGACCAAATTGGTTTTGAATGTTTTGATTTAAATTTAACCAGAACAAGTGGATCATGGATGTAGATACCAAACAGGAAAATGGACCTACTTAAAATAGCTCAGACTACCATACTGCTATTGATGCAAATTATAGGGAGGAAATCTAGTTAAAAATCATATTTGATATTTGATTGGAAATGATGTTCCTCTGTAGTCCGTCGAAAAATAATTTGGTTGCAAAACTGAAAAAAAAAAAAAAAAAAAAAAAATCAATGGTTCAGGTTGGTTATATTGTTGGCTTAGGAGATCGACACTCCATGAATATTCTAATCGATCAAGCAACGGCTGAGGTTGTTCACATTGATCTGGGAGTTGCCTTTGAACAAGGCTTGATGCTTAAGACACCTGAGCGGGTATGTTATGCTACTAAAATTTATCCCACGTTTTCTTTCCTTTGTACTCTCACAACTGACATATACTATCATCTTCATTCTTCATTTGTTGCTTCAATCAATTATCTTAGGTTCCGTTCAGACTTACGAGAGATTTGATTGATGGCATGGGTGTTACTGGGGTGGAAGGGGTTTTCAGAAGATGTTGCGAGGAAACTCTCTCTGTTATGCGGACAAATAAAGAGGCGCTGCTAACCATTGTTGAAGTATTTATTCATTTTTCTCAAAAAGAAAAAAACACATTAACATTGAACAGTTGTTTTTCCCCCTCTAAACATGCGAAATGAATTCGTGCAGGTTTTCATCCATGATCCCCTGTACAAATGGGCTTTATCCCCTCTGAAGGCATTACAGCGTCAAAAGGTAGTACATGAATTCCTTAGACCGTAGGGTACTATAGTAGAATGTAAAATATGTGCTGAATGTAGCTAATGCTTTAAACAAGGCGGTAGCAGGCATAAGCTAAAAACATTGTACAGATCCTGAGTATGACTCAGTATAGCTAAACATAATAATGACCACCTAAACAAGAATTCTGAAAATTATTTCTTTAACCTTACTCCTATTATCATTTGTAGGATTGAGTTCTAGAATAATTTCGTATCTTCAATGCTTTTAAGGTCACAACAGCAAAAGTAGTAATAGTTTCACATGGTCACGACTCAGGCTCCTTCAATCATGTCATAGTAGGAAGGGCATTTGGATCTTCTAAATACAAAGGAACAAAGTCTTTTTTTCTGAGTGTAAAATTTAGTGAAAGGTTTACAGAAGCGATCATTTCCTTCTTTGATCCTATCTACTTCTCGTGAATGCACTTTTTTGTGCAGAATATTACAAATACTTACCTGTATATATTGATAGGAAACCGATGATGACTTGGATACTAGTCTTGAAGGCTCAGAAGATGAATATGAAGGGAATAAGGATGCTGCACGTGCGCTGTTGCGAGTCAAACAAAAACTGGATGGATATGAAGATGGTGAAATGAGAAGTGTACATGGACAGGTAACTTCATGTCTTCATCAACAATACATGAACATTGACATAGTTTCTTCACATGCTAAGTCATTTATTATAATATGTTGAGGATACTGAATATTGTTTTAATTTGCTTCTGAGTCTTTTGAGACAATAGTAGTGACTTTGATCCGTCCACCTAAAAAACAACAGGTCCAACAGCTAATACAGGATGCCATCGACCCGGATCGTTTGTGTCACATGTTTCCTGGCTGGGGAGCATGGTTGTGATGAAATATCTTACTTACACATTGAAACCCCCAATTGAGCTCCCTATATCTTGTACAGGCGGATCTTCCTTCTTGCTCTCTATATTTTACATGTACATCCTCTCCCTCCCCAAAATGAAATATGATGTCAATAACCTTCTTCGGTTTCCAACAATCTTTCCTCGAGATATTTATTTTGAATACTCGGATCGTTTCTGAATTTTGATTTTTGATATTTTGTCAATAACCTTCTTCAGTTTCCAACAATATTTAGATATTTTCGAACTAATGATTGATGTTGAACCTAACTCTTACGATAATCATATTTATTCTTTGAAGGAGTAAGTTCAAACTTCCTAATTCTCATTGTTTTTACATCATTTTGCCTACTTTTGGGTTTCTGCATTGGAATTAATTCTTGATCCCTAAATCAATATGTATTCAACTTTTTATCTAGACTAATGCAAACATAGCTCAAAATTCAATGGAATATTCACTTGTTTTTTCCTCTAAGATCGTCTTTTTATATTTGAAAAACAAAATGAGAGCATATTTTACAGTTATATTCTTGGGTTCATACATTTGCTAACGCCCCTTCATGCTAGTTGAAGTCTCCCTCTCAATCCCAATCTTTACTATATTTTCTGTTGCCTTTGTGTTCAGTTTTCTTTTTACTCCTTACAACCTATTTTCTCTTGCTCTACTAGCACGAGTGAGGGAGCCGATAGTCTAACATGCATGCACAACAATTTCAACCGATGTTGACTCTAAATTCTAAAAGGTGTGATTTTGAACCCAGAATTTGGTGTACAGTTATCCCAGAAACCCTATTGATGATTCAATTTTTTACACTAATATCTTACACGTGACTTAATAAAGACTAATATTTTTAAAAATTCTATTAAAACCTCTTAAAAATTATTTTCCTTTAAAATAGGTTCCAAATTTCTAGTTAAATTCAAGTTTTCTTAAAAAAGAGAAATGTACAAGAAATTGCTTTTTCATATATCTACTTTTGATTCATATTACGATGCAATAAGGAATGATCATTGAACTCCATTATGTATACCAAATGAAACAGACCCCATGTTCAAATGAAGATTGTCTCATAATAGAAGAGGGAGTCCCTCAACGAGGCAAAAACTCAACGAAGATTGTTGCTTAATCAATAATAGGTTCTCGCTCATCAAACTAACTTTTACGAGAATAACAAAAAAAAATGCTACAAGTTTCTTATTCTATGATGTTCATTTACCACTACGCATACGATGGGGTGAACTCAAAGTTTGAGACAAGTCATTCAGCAGATCATCTTTACGTTCGGAGCACTTCTTCAAGAAACACTGCAAGAAGATATGAGTTTTCTGTAAAACCAAGTTTAAATGGGAAGATAATTGCTCAATAGAATGACACAATCATAGAAGCCTCGAGTTAGTACTCGACCAACTGGATTGAATTATAGTGTTTTTCTCACACCAGAATAGTCTGTAGGAAAAAAGTTGAAAAACGATTGAATAATTCAAAATTCCAAAGGAATTAGAGGATTAGGCCTTCCATACTTTCCATCCCCCAACAACGACCATCTATGGCAGTACAAAGAACATGTTTCTCTTCCTGTGCTGTGGGCCTTGGAGGATAGCAAAATAAATAAGGTGATAATAAAAATAACTAAAGAAATTCCAGATCATTCTGATTCAAGGAGGGATATGGATGGAATCAATTAACATCTTTTTAAAAAAATATAAAATAAAAATAAAAACCTGGTGTTTGCCTTGCAACTGTGAAGACATATTTACAATAAGCCATAACAATCTGACCAAAATAGGCTGAATAGCATATTATCACAATGAAGCCAACATACGACGAGGTAATTTTCTTTAGGCACATACACACACCTTTAAGGCTTGCTAAAGAAGGCACAAGTGACATCAAAGATGTATACTTCTCACTTCTTCACATCTCTCCTCTTACCTCTACTCACTTCATACCTCTGGCTTTTCCATCCAAATCCTATCTCTCTCCCTCCTCAAACTGGACGCACAATACACCAATCGCACCCAACCCTCTTTCTTCCCTCCACTACTGCTTCAAGTTGTTCACAACTTCCCTTCATTTTTTATCTTTTCTTCAATCTCTATCTCTCATACCAACCATCTTTCTTAGTATTGCAATATCTCTCGCACTCCATTCAAAGAATTCAAGGGGAATACTAAAAGAAAACCCAAAGGAAAGGGATCAACTCAGTCGAGCAAAATATGGGATGTTGTTTATGGAGTATAATAAGGGACCGTGGCACCCCTATAGAGTTTTCAACCCTTCTAAAAATACTATTGTTTTCTTTTCCCAAAATATAGCACAAGGATAAGCGAAATCAAAGCCTTCCACCCTTAGTGAACTAATTCACATTCTAAAATTAGTTAAGTTAAACGTTCCTCATCCTGTAAAAAAACAACAGGATTCAAAACAATTTTCATCCATGGCTTCATTTCACAAGCTAACCATACTTAACACTACCAAGGAGTAATCTTCAGCCATGATTTCTTGTCGGATCCCCTAAACTTTGTACTTAGAAACAAGAATCTAAAGTATAGATTATGCTACCTCGTGCCTAGGGTTCATATCTTTTTATGTTTGCCATTTTTCTTATTGACAATATAAATATAGATATCGTGGTTATTTTCTAGGCTCTTCAACTGAAATCCTTAGTTGATGAACATGGCAATCCCCGCGGCTTAATAATTAAACTTAAGCAATAATAAGAAATAATCAGAGACAAAACATGGAACTTGGCTTTACTGATTCAACTTTCAATAAAACTAAAGCCTTCCATTAAACCAGTGTCGTCTACGTTGGATTCACATTGAATTGTGATACTAATGAGATGCAAAGTGACAACTTCATCAATAGTTTCAAGAAGAAATCAAACCCATACCACACTAAAGCAAGAAAAGAAGTATGATCTTATGATCAATAACGTGATACGAGTTCATTACCTTACCAATTCATTCAACGGCTCGGGTTCAGAGCCAAAAGCATGTTCTGACCACCTGGCAAGTAGGCCACATTCGGCGACTTTGCGAGGGTGGATGCGATCTCCCTCGATGCTTCAATTCTCCTCAGCTCGATCAAACCCATACCAGCGGCCGACGTAGCATCAGAAATCAACTTAGCTGACTCGCTCTCACCTTCAGCCCTAATAATTGCAGCTCTTCTTTCTTGTTCAGCCTTGGCCACAACAAATTTTGAACGCTCAGCCTCTTGTTGAGCTACTTGCTTCTGCTCAACTGCCTTGGAGAACTCCGGGCTATAAGACAAATGAGTGATGGCAACGTCATCCAGCACAATGTTGAAGTCCTTAGCCCTCCGAACCAAGCTCTCACGCACAAGAGCCGAAACGTGAGGCCGCTCAGTCAAAAGCTGATCGGCGTTGAATTGAGCGACGACGGCTTTCAGAACCTCATTTCCAATTGAAGGGAGGACCTTCTCGTCGTACTCTAGACCGAGGGTTTTGAAAATATCGGAGAGTCGAGAAATCTCAGGGCGAGAGAGAACACGAAGGCTCAGATTTACCATCTGAAGATCTTTGGTACCAGAAACAGACGAGAAAGTGTGTGGTCTCGTACGAATATCAAATATAAAGGGCTTTTGCAGCCATGGAATCAAGAAATGTGTTCCCTCACCCACAGTCTCGTCGATTACACCCCGAAATCGATCGAAGAGGACAGCTCTTTCACCACCGTCGACAGTGTAAAGGGAGGCATTCAGAACCGATGCGGCGGCGCCGAGACCGAAAGCAGCACGAGCAATATTGGTGAGAAATGATACAGCGGCTTGGCTGCTACCCATCCTGAAGAGAAAATGGTGAATTCAACGGAAATGGCGGTGAAGAATTCACAGTAGAGACGATGGAGAAGAGGGTTTAAGGTCGGAAAGGAAATAGAACGCAAGATTTAGGGTTTATATATAGATATTTATATACTTGGCTTGGTTTAATTCCGTTCGGTTTGTTGATTTTAATCGGTCTTTTTCAACTTCAAACCGACCTGACCACTATTTTGCCGAAGGCCCGAATCTGTCAATTTGCAACTGTTCGGTTCGGTTAGTTACTACATCGGTTTCCATCATTTTGTTGCTTGTAGTGAAAATATATACTTTGGAATAATTTTAAAGTTCAAATGGTAAAAATAAATATTTTTTAAAGTTTAGTGACATATTTTTGTAGAGTATATAGGATACAAACAAAATTAAGAAAAAATAACTATCGACCTTTAAATAGAGTTCACTCATAGGATGGTCTTCAAGCCAAATTGATGATATGTCGAGATATTTTTGTATGAGAAGCAAGCTTGTGAGCCCTAAAGTCATAGGTGTGCTTAGCAAAATAGAAACTTTTGACAGCTCCACAACGATATAAAACATACAGAGAATCCATTGAATCTCATTAGAGTGTCAAGATAAGTTCATTAGAATGTGTCACATTATTAAAGTATCAATCTCAGGCTTTATAGGGCAAATACCCTAGCTTACAACGACTTAGAAAACGAATTCATAGAGGGCAATAACTTCAATGAGCTCCACTAGACTAATGAAAAGTTGAATTTTTTCCATAACCATCAAGGCCTTGCCATTAGAATCATGAACGACGACTATAGGGGCCCACCTTCTCACTTTGTTGCATCATAAATAATAAACATGGTAACATATAGAGAATGAGTATGAAATAGTAAATATGGTAGTAAAGAATGCTTTGAAATAGTAATATTTTAGTTGATTGTAAATAAAAAGAGTTGAAAACACCAATTGTTACAATTAGATCTCCAAACATGAAGTGAGCTACCACGTCAACTTCAAGTTGGGGGCCAAATGCTCCCTTTTAAGCTTGAGCGTGGAAACTCTAGTTAAATCTATTTGTTTATATTATCTAGTTGAGCGTGAATTGTACAAAAACTTTGAAAAAATACTATTGTAATTTGGGTTAGGGAGAGTGAGCGAGTTATAGTGTTCGTCATAATTTTTCATGTACTTGATTTCTTTATTGTTGAAAGAAAACTTTTGGAACGTCATTTTTCAAATTAAAAATTAATATGTGTTCCAAATTGAAATTGGTCCATAGTGACCATTGGATCGAAAACAATTTAGTTCAATTTGATATTAATATTTGGGCAAGGTCCAATTGAGTCCAAAAGTAGGCTTAATTTGACCCAATAGTCACTAAAGCCTAAGGTTTAACTAATTGGGCTTAAGAGCTAAAAGCCCACATAGTCCGAGCTAAAAGCCCACATAGTCCGTTGAAATTCTATAGAGAAGTTATTCTTCATGCGAAGGATTCAGAAGACTCTCTAAGCTCCTTAAGATCGAATCACACATAAAACGAAAATCTTTTGATGATACAAATATTCGTTCAAGACTTCAAATTCAAGAACATCCACATGTTTCGTTTTGTCGAATCCAGCATACGTGTTCAAGACGTAAGCAAGCTACAAAGGCCTCAAAACTAATCAACATTGAGAATGAGCTGCAAAGCCCTCAAGATAAATCAAACATCTAGAATAAGCTGCAAAGCTCTCAAGATAAATCTACATCGAAAACAAGCTATAAAGCCCTTGAGACAAATTTACTTTTCTCGAGAAAAAACATCAAATGACGACTTTTTAGAGATTGTACTCACAATATTTAAATCAATAAAAATACAAAATTCAAATCCAATAAATTAACTTCGTTAAAAGATGTGGTGGTGCCTTGGAAGGAATTGAAATCAAATAGACAATTGTTATCTCAATTGAAAATATATTCATTCAATGGATTTGAGTCTATGACCATCTCCATTTTATCATTTTATAATCTTTACAATTTCCCTTTCATAAGCTCTTGCATTTCCCCTCTCTTAAGCATCATATTTAAATTTTCCACGTCATTTCTTGCTCCATTCATGTAATTTTATTACACTCCAAAAATAACTATAATACAATTTTGCATGGAATCAAATTATGAGATAACTGAATTCGAAAATGGATCAAGAGAAGAGTTAAAAAGACAATCTTTTATATGAATACATATGTAATAAGTTAAATCTCACTTTCAAAGTTTATAGCATCAGAGTGTGTGGAGCAAGCACCACATTGATACAAATGTTTTCACTTTTGCATGCTACATTTTTTCTCCTGTTCAAATTTTTGCATCAAGTACAATTCGTATGGTACAATTAATACTTATATAATCAATAGAGGAATTATTGTAAATAGCAGAACTGTTGAAAATATTTATAACATATAGCAAAATTTTAGATTCTATCACTGATAGATATTCATAAACACGGCTAAACTTCTATTAGTTTCTATCAATACCACTAATAGATATTGATAGAAGTCTATCAATGTCTATCAATGATAGATTTGAGATTTTGTTATACATTTATAAATATCCCTAATTAGTATTAATTTCAATTCAATTGGTGAGAGCTATATA
>JBBPDJ010000008.1:17311091-17322467 GCA_037974625.1 Cucumis cinereus
CGGTCGCGCCCTTCGGCTCACGCTCGCGGTCGCGCCCTTCGGCTCACGCTCGCGGTCGCGCCCTTCGGCTCACGCTCGCGGTCGCGCCCTTCGGCTCACGCTCGCGGTCGCGCCCTTCGGCTCACGCTCGCGGTCGCGCCCTTCGGCTCACGCTCACGGTCGCGCCCTTCGGCTCACGCTCACGGTCTCACTTTCTCGAGCCAAGTATGTGGTCGAAGAAGAATCAAATGGAGGAGAAGCACAAACGAAAAGAGGGAGGAGAATGGATAATTTTCTCGGTTTCTCCATACATTCTTACGACTCTTTTTCTAGTTGTCTAACGCCTTGAACGTCTTGCTCCTTGGTTCCGTGTGAATCTTGATTTTCCACCACCTTTACTTGCTATTTATCCCTATTCTAGACATTCTATGAAATTCTCTAGTCAGTTGCTTTAATGCTCGATGCATATCCATCATCAATGCTTTAATGGTAATCTAAGAATCCGCAACAGAGCTTTGTTGGCCAAGTGGCTCTAGCAGTTTTCTCTTGAACACGATTCTTTATGGCATAGGATTATTGTGAGTAAACACGACTCCCATCTCTTTGATTGGACAACGAAAGGGGTTAAAGGCACACACCAAATCCTTGGAAGGATATCTCTTTCGAGCTCCTTACTTTCTCTCGATTTACTTGTTGCTTTGTGGGGGATGGTAAAGACACATACTTTTGGGAGGATCAGTGGGTGGGGGATGGTTCCCTTCGTTCATTATTTTCGCATCTTTATCATTTATCCTCCTCCAAAAATTGTATGATTTCGGATCTTTGGGTTGGATATGAGAATCCTGTGTCTTTTTCTTTTGGGCTCCGTTGTAATTTGACCAATAGGGAAATGACGGAGGCGGCCTCTCATCTTTCTTTGCTCGAGGTGTGCAATTTTAGGGAGGGGATGTACATGTTTGAAACCCTAATCCTAGTCGGGGTTATGTGTGTAAGTCCTTGTTTAGTCTTTTGTTGGATCTCGACCTCCCTAAGGAGTCTGTTTTTGACGTGGTTTGAAGGACTAAGGTTCCTAAGAAAGTTAAGTTCTTTATCTGACAAGTCTTGCTTGGTCGGGTTAATACCGTTGATAGGCTTGTTAGGAGGAGAACTTTGCTTGTCGAGCCTTTTTGTTGCATGCTTTGTCGGGAGGCGGAGGAAGATCTTGATCATCTTTTTTGGGATTGCCATTATGCGCTGGCTGTGTGGAGCTCTTTCCTCCAGGAGTTCGGTGTTAGTTTTGTTGGCTTCGGAGTGTCAGAGCAACGATCGAGGAGTTCCTCTTCCATCTGCCCTTCCAAGACAAAAGGGTTTTTTTATGGCTTGTCGAGGTGTGCACCGTTATTTGGGACATTTGGGGTGAGGAACAATCAAGTCTTTTGGGGTAAGGAAAGGGAGCAATGTGAGATTTGGTCTTTGGCAAGATTTCACGTGCCCCTTTGGGCTTCGATTTCGAAGAACTTTTGTAATTATCCCATTGGTAACATTTTACTTAGTTGGTCCCCTTCTTTTAGTAAGGATATTTTGGTGGGCTGGTCTTTTTTGTATGTCCTTGTATTCTTTCATTCTTTCTCAATGAAAGCCGTTGATTTCATAAAAAAAAAACTAGTAATTCTCAAAGACATAAAAGATAAGGGAAGTGTTCAAGACCGCCTCCCTTTCCTATCAGCTTCTTGAAGCCTCAACTTCTCCACACCTTTTTCCATCTGCCAAACCCCTTCTTAAACCTAGCCTCAGTATGACATCCCAATATTTCGTGGTCCCCTCCTCGTTCTCCCTGATTCATATCATCCCCAATGATTTTGCCGAGTTTGCTGCCTTTGAATGGACTTTTTTACCCTTTTCTCATACTTGTTAATTATCTGTTACCTTACATTTCCCCTGGGCTCGAAACTCACCTTGTCCTCGAGGTGGAAAGTTGGAATTTTGAGTTATTGTCTGTTTGTTTTCCTAAGTAGCTTTTGCTTCTGACCTTTTGGACCATGTAATGAGCCATTCATCTTGTGCTTGCTCACTATTCCCTTGCTTTCTCAACACTCTTTCCAGAGTGAGTTGCAACTCGAATAAATCCGACAAATTCGGATGACATTCCTGAACCGTGCTTGTTGCCCCCACCTTTTTCTTTAATTGTGGTATGTGAAACACGTCATGGCCGGTAGAGATAATTGATACGCTATTTCTCCAATTTTTTGCTCCACACGGTAAGGTCCATAGAACCTAGGTGCCAATTTTTTGCACTTTCATTTTGTCAGAATTTTTTTCCTCTATGGTCTCAGCTTCAAGAACACTTCATACAACACTCTGTAAGGAGTAGTATAGATCGATATTTGATAAGTGGTATTGTACAATACGTGTCTAGACATCAATTCACCCTTTCTGTTTGCCCATCCGTTTGGGGATGGTAAGCCGTGCTTTTTCTTAACACCGTCCCATGTAAGCTGAATAGCTCTTTCCAAAATTTGCTCACGAGTACTTTATCCCTATCAGAAACAATAGATTTAGGGAACCCATGTAATCTGGCTACCTCTTTGATGATAATTTCCGCTATCACCTTGGCCGAGTAGGGATGACTCAATAGTACAAAATGAGCATATTTGCTTTCAATCGATCCACCGCCACCATGACTTAGTCATATCCTTTTGATATTGGTAATCTTTCCACAATGTCCATGGAGATATTGTCCCACACACTTTGGAATGGGCAAGGGTTGCAATAATCCTGTTGGAGATACTGCTTCTATCTTGGTTCTTTGACAAACTACACATTCAGCTACATATTTTTTTACATCTTCTTTCGTCCCCTTACCAAATAACTCTCTCGCCATCCTTTTATAAGTCCTCAAGTACTTGGCACGACCTCCTAATATCGAGTCGTGGAAGGTCTGTAATAATGCCGACATACGAGGATAATTTTTCAAAATAACTAACTTACCCTTGTAGAACGACTTTCCCTGTTCCCACGAGTATTTAGGCACCTCTTCAGGATCCTTTTCCAATATATCAATTATTTTTCTCAACTCCTCTTTCTGTGGCACTTCTTGATGCACGATGGTGTAACATTCAAACTTCTTAATTCTACCGACTGTGGTAATCGAGAAAGGGCACTGTCTTATTAGTCAGCCCATGTTGATATAATATCTCGAAGTCATACCCCAATAGTTTAGTTAGCCATTTTTGGTATTGAGGCTACCTCCCTTTGTTCTACCAAAAATATCAGTGCTTGTTGATCAGAAATTACCGTGAATTTTCTTCCTAACAAATAGTGTCTCCATCGTTGCACTGCCAAAACAACTGCCATTAATTCTCTCTGACAAATAGACTTCCCTTGTGCTTGCAGAGAAAAGGCTTGGTTGAAATATGCAATAGGTCTGTGTTTCTTCATCAATAGTGCTCCTACCATGTTCTCGAGGTTTCAGTTTCAATTATGAACGACAATTCGAGTTGGGATCTTTGTACTCGTAGTGAGTCTTTACCTTTGTTTGACACTTTGTATGGTTTAGCTCTTGGTTGTTAGTCTTTCTTGTTTGCCCCATTGTTGATGTACTGGTATCTTTTGTTTTCTCTTTTATTCTTTTGTGGATATGATGAGGGTGCTAAGGAGTTTCAACCTAGTTGAGATGTCTGGATGCACCACTGATCCCTTACTCTTTTTGTTTGTACTCATTGTATATCTCTCTTGTACTTTGAGTTTTATAATTAATAAAGAGGTCGGTTTCCTTTTAAAAAACAAAAAAAGTTCCAATTATGAACGACAATTCAAAATTGGAAGAGCCAATATTGGCAACAAAACCATTAGTTGTTTCAAGTGGTTGAAGGCTCTGGTTGCTTCCTCAGTCTTTACAAACCCATTTTTCTGTAACAAATTCGTCAAAGGCTTGGCCATAATGACATAATCTTTCACAAATCTCCTGTAATATCCCTGACCCTAAGAATCATCTAAGGTGACTGCCATTTTTTGGTAATGGCCAACCCATCACAACTTGAACTTTTTGTCCATTAGCTTCCATTCCTTCAGCTGACACCTAATGCCTCAAGTAGTGCACTTGTGTCTGTTCGAACACACACTTCTTGCGGTTCGCGAATAACTTGTGATCTCTCAACACATTCACCACCATCCCAAATGCTTCTCTTGAGTTGTTTCATCTGGGCTGTAAATCAAAATGTCACTGAAAAATACTAACCAAAATCAGCGAAAAAGGTTCAAATACCTGATTCATGAGGGATTGAAAGGTTGTCGAGCATTGGTCAATCAAACGACATGACCAATAACTCCTAATGTCTCTCGTGGGTTTGGAAGCCGTTTTACTAATGTCCTCCTCCCTCATTTGAATCTAATGATACCCGGATCGCAGATCCTATTTAAAGAATACCGTGGCCCTATTTAGCTCATCCAATAACTCTTCAATGACCGAAATAGTTAATTTATCGCCTATGGTTGCCTGATTCGACTTGCGATAATCCATGCAAAACCTCTGCCCTCCATCCTTTTTCTTCACAAACACAAGATCGGAGAAATGACTGACTTGGCCTGACAGTCCCTACTTCCAGCACTTCACCTACCATATTTCAATCTTATTCTTCTATTCATGACTACACTTATAAGGACGTACATTAACCCGGGAACATGAATACTATGTTACATTGCTTTCTTGAGTGGAAGGTCGTGGGGCTGTTCGAAAACATCAGGATAGTCCTCCAACACTAATTGAAAACGGTCCGACACTTCCTCTCCTTCTTAGCAGGAATTTCCTTTTTCGCTAAGGCCTCTGGCACCATGTGCTGAAACTCAACAAGGAACCCTTCATCATCGTCTTCCCAATCATTGATTAACATCTTCAAGGATACTTTCAATCATGTTAACGCTGGGTCCCCCTTAAGAGTAATCTGCTCACCTCTTACTCCAAACGTCATTGTTAAACTCGGTCAATGTACTCCCATGTACCCCATTGAACATTACCACTGGATTTCTAAGTTCACATCAACTCTGCCCAACTTGAGAGGTAAGAAGTATTTGATCACCGTCACTCTTGGAAGAACAACCATCACTCGTTTGCACACCCCCTTGCCCTTGATCGCGATTCCCATGCCAGTGACGACTCCTTCCTTTGATGGGTATTCCTAAATTTCTAACCAACTTTTGATGTACGAGATTGTGGGTGGTTCCATTGTGCCCTTCGTTGGAAATGCCAGAAGAGTTCGCAAGGCTACCTCATCACTATCAGTCACTTCTAGGGCTTTAACTTCCACTATTTCCTCCCTGTCTTCATGTTTTTCCCCTTCCTCCTAGTCATCTTCCTCGTGAACAATTATAGAGATTCAACTCTCTTTGCTCTTTGGTTTTACACTTGTGTCCGTGAAAGTATTCGTTGTTGCAACAAGAGCATAACCCCTTGCCCCTATTCTCCTTGAACTCGACGTTCGATAACATTCTCAGGGGGGCTTCCTTCTTAGTTGCTTCAGCTTTCACGGGTAGGTTTGTGTTTTTCATCAACACTTCTATCGTTTTCGTTGGGCCTTCTGAACTACCACCCTCACTCGTACCTGCCAGCTCATTGGGGTTCTCCTTCTTCTTCCAAGGCCAACTTGAGCCCAAGCCCTTTCATCTTGTGTCTGGGCCTCCTTCATACAGGTCTCCAGGCTCATGGGGTGTTTACTTAATACGGGTGCGCCTACGGATCCTTTGGACTCTTTTTGTTTTTCTCTTTGTATAAACCTTTTATACTTTGAGCTTTATTATTATCAATAAAGGTGCCGGTTTATTTTTCAAAAACAAACTCTACTTAAATTTTTAGTTGAATTAGAATCTTACAGCTTTTCTTAATTTTCTAGTCCAAAGTTGAAAGTTATTCATGTTTGAAAGTTTGTGCTATATTATAGCTTTTCTTATTTCAAGGACTAAAAGAGGTGAACTGATGTACGTGTATTTGGGGGCCAATTGTTTATTGAAAGTGATTTCTACGAAAGAAGAAATAAAAGTTAAAATACACCTGATCTACATCTACTTATCTTAAAGATTAAAGAATTATTTTGTTGCTAACTTGTCTTTTGGTTCTTTATGTCCTCACATTAATCAATTTCCCCACAACCTTGTTTGGTTGCTAATGCAGTTGAAGCTGTATTTGTAGTCCAACATTTGTTTATACTCATCCCATATTTGGAGCCCAACATTGTTTATACTCATCCCATATTTGGAGTCCAAACTTGTTTATAGTCCACTTATCTCAGGATGTTCCCTAGCGTATAAAATATTTTGTAAACAGTAGGTTAAAATGTACTTGTGGTCTTTAAGCTTTCAGCAGAGTAACAATTCAGTCCCAAAACTTTAATTCAAAACGATTTACTTCATGTAATTTCAATTTGTAACAATTTAGTCCTTAAACTTAAACTTTGACACATGAAGATCTAGTTCCTATCATGGAAAATATCAATAAAATTTAATTTGATTTTTTCCATATGTAAATCAATAAATTGATCAAGGACCCAGTGTGCTTATAAACTTGTTTCCCGAAAAAGAAAAAAAAAAGGAAAATGCTTATAATCTACGAAGACTAAATCGTTACATGATAAAAGTTGTTTTTTATGGTAGGGATTAAATTATGTTTTTAGCGTATGTGGATTTTATATTTTAAATTTTAAAATGCATAATTATAGTAAAAATGATAATTTAATAACACAGTGTTTCATAACTTCATGTTATAAACTCATTTATCTTTATCCATGTAAAATATAGTATACTAAAAACTAAATGATATTGTAAAACAAAAATTTAACAAAATTTTTGACTTAAAACATATTCATAAATTAATTAATACTAATTTATAATCAACCTAAGATTATTTATAAATATGTCATCAAAACATATTTAAAACTGGGAACGGATTTCTAAATCCTCTACTCAACACATGAAAATATAAAGTACAACTATGTTTTCATTGTTTTCAATTTTTTCAGATTGCCTACCAAATTGGTTCTTAGCTTTTGCTTAATTTACTTGTGGAAAAGTTCTTTATAGCCATATGCTTCTTATCTTATTGAGTCCTCTTATGCATAACTACGAAGTAATATGATGTTAATTTTTAATACGATATTGCTTGTGTGGTATTACTTTTGACTTGAAGAAGGGAACAACCCTTCTCTGTCTTGCTCAGGATGATATCTACTGACGTTGTGGACTTGTCAAGTGATGATGAGGAAGGATCAAACTTGAAAGCCGTAAAGTTGGAGCCAGAAGTTGATGGGGGTGTGGTTTTACCAAAAGAGCACACAAAGAAGAATACCATCAAACATGAGAAACTAAATCCTGAATTTGTTAGTCAAGGATTTGATGAGAATAGGAGCCCGAATGTTTGGAGTGCTGGTCAGAGCAGCTCTAGTATATTGGATCAGGTGCCATCTCCAGCTGATGATTCTGGCCTTACATCCCCATCTCCCTTGTGTCCTGCACCAGTTTGTCGACAATTCTGGAAAGCTGGGAACTATAATGATGGAGTTGCTTCTAATGTCACTGTTCAAAGTACTTTGCCATTTTTCCCATTTCAGATTTGGCATTTTTTAAAATTAATATGTTGTGATATTTCATACTTTTATTATGGTCAGAAAAATAGTAGTCCTATTAAAGTAATGCAGGATTGAACTTTTGATCTAGATGGCTTTGTGAAGAGCTACTAGATTCCGGACGTTTGTTTCTGATGGTTTTTTCTCCTGATGGCAGGTTCCAAGGGCCATCTCCATGTCCACCCTATGTTCCTTCATTCAAATGCTACTTCACACAAATGGGCCTTTGGAGGTACTCAAGTGTGTGCATATGCGTGTGTGTGTCTTTGTTTGCTTATATTTTTGTATGTCGTTTATTTGAATGTTCAAGGCAAACAATTTCCCAATTGTTTCTTCACATCAACTATCCTTTCTATCGAATTGTTTCTTATAAAAAAATGCCATAACATTTTTTCATCCTTCTGTTTACAGCTGTTGCAGAGCTGATTGATAACGCTGTTGATGAGGTGATTTTCTCACCTGCTCGTTTAATTTTGATTAAAATTTATGAGATGAGGTTTTTTACTGTGGGTATTATCTTGTTTCTCTTGGTTAACCATCTTTCCGACTTCTCTTTTCCCCCTCTAACCCCACCTTTCTGAAATAAAACTTTGATTAGGCATATTTTTCTAATCACTTAAAAATTGAAAAATGCAAATAAAGTACTTTCAGTTTCTAGTGTTTGTAAGTTGAGGCATTGGTGTGTTCTTCTGTGTACGATCATGTTCTTACTTTTGTTTTTTGTAATGGATAGATCCCCAACGGAGCTACCTTTGTCACTGTGGATAAAATCTTGAATGCAAGAGATGGAAGTCCTGCTTTGTTAATTCAAGGTACTGTCATTTATTTGTCCAAATGTTTTTTGATATCAATTTTATATTTTCTATTAGGTTTCCCTTATCATTTAATCTGTTCAACCTTGCTATACTCGTAGATTAAATTGCCTAATAATTATGCTTTCAAAATTTGACCACCTTTTCTAGACGATGGAGGTGGAATGGATCCTGAAGCGATGAGGAGGTGTATGAGCTTTGGGTTCTCAGATAAGCAGTCAAAATCAGCTATCGGACAATGTATGGAAATTTGTAATCACTTTCTTCTGTTATATTTTAAGCTCCTTCCCTATTGCATTTATTGGTTCATTTGTAGCCTTCCAGATGGAAATGGTTTCAAAACCAGCACTATGAGACTTGGTGCAGATGTTATTGTCTTCAGTCGTCACGTGAATAATAGGTTTGACTCAAAACTTAATCATTCAAAAAGACGAACGTTAAAAATTTGTACATATGAATGTCTTAGTTTTGGCCATAAATGGTGATATTTCTTTCATCCATCTTTGAACGTCTGTCTTATTGAATTGACAGACGATTGTAAATAAGATACTTATGTTTTTTTTTTCCTTTGTGAAACTTATTTGATTAGACTGGATTACCATTAGACTTTTTTGGCTCTATATGATGCACAACATTTTCTATTGCACCTCCGTTTAGAAAGACTAAAAGGGTGGTCAAACATTTTTTTTTCCTTCTTCCCTGAGGTTCATTTTCTATGTTCCCAGGTCCAGGGTATCAACGCAGAGTATTGGTCTTCTATCCTATACATTTTTGACCCGTTCAGGCTACAACAGAATTGTAGTGCCTATGGTAATTCAACTTTTTCTTGTATGTTTCGCCATTATGTTTGGTTATGTGCAGAAGCAAACTTGAAGTCCTCTTTAATGTTTTGTTACTATTGCAAAATGTGATGTTTTTCATGTTAAAGGACAAAGATGAACAGTGGAAATTGATATTCATTTGAGGTTATGGCATCCTAGCATCATAAAGAAGCTGGTCTTAGGATAAATGATAAATCATAAGAACTTAGCTTTGTTTCTGAAGGGGTGACTCCGTAAAACCCAATATAGGGAATATTTGCTGGGGTAAGTAAGATCCAATGAATCGTTGATGCATGAGAAAGAGCTTGGCAATAGTATGAGAGAGAGTAATTTCATGAAAAATTTGTTTAAGATGAGAGAAAGGGCCATTGTTTTCAAAATCGACTGAGGTGTAATTCTTGAGGCATGCCTTGTAATGCGAATGGCTTAAGGCTTACGCATGTACATGGTCAAAGGAGGCTTAGACCTGTATTTATAGAGGCATCGGCCCTAGTGCTTCTGCTTATGAGGCGTGAACCTTAGTGAATAGTGGGAAAAAGAAATAAAACAACAAATTTGTTGAGGAGATGGTGGTGGTGGGATTTCATTTAATGGGTTATTTAATTATGAGGTGAGATGTTGGCATTGGTGGGATTCCATTCCATTCGGTTGTCAAGTAATAAAGATTTGTCTTGGCTTTTTCTTGGAAGATTTCGGGCATTCCTTTCATCCCAAATTTCCATAATACGACAATGATTTTGTTAGCCCAAATGAGTTCTTTAGTAGCTTTGAAGGGATGTTCCATAAGCAGCAGGGTAATCCAGCTCTGAGAATTGTTAGGAGGAACCTGGGTCCACTATTACCGATCAAGAATATCAACACATATGGCAACCGCAAAGGTGTAGTTGGTAAACAAGTGACTGTGAGACTCGTTTTCTTTATGGCAGAGGCGTCACCATGAAGTGACCTTTATACACCCTACTATTATGCTCACCCCACAAAACCGACAAGACCACACGCACTCTGACGAGCCAAAGAAACTGACCTTTCTCCCCAAAAGGGGGATTGAGGAGGAACTCCTCGATCAGAGTATTGGCATTTGCAGGACAAACAATCAACATGCCAAACGTCTTGTAAAAGGAGTCCCAAATATCACTTGCAAAGTCACAATACTAAAGATTATGGTCCAGGTCTTCCTTCACCTTCCGACACATTATACAACAAAAAGGCCCAACAAGCAAAGGGATCTTCCTGACAAGCATATCCAGCATGTTAGCACAACTATGAAGAACCTACCAAGTAAAGAACCTCATGTTTCGTTCCTCGAAAGCATCGAAGAGACCAATGCTACTTTAAGGTGTTTAGTTTTTCTTTCGATAATTCCATTCATGAACTTGTACGAAGAACACCATGAGATGAAAGAAATGGTTCAAGAGTTGAATTGAAATAGTTTCCGATGTTGTTTCAAGGACTTGAATTTGACTTTGAGTTTAAGTTGGAATCATAGAATGGTTGGACTGAAGATATTTGACGTCTTAAATCGGAAGGATCATTCGAATGGGGTGGAGAGAAATGTTTTGGATAGGTTGTTGAGGATCTCCAACTCGGTCTGTAAAAATCTTGAGTGGTTGATGAGGCTAGTTAAGCAGTAGGTGGTTTTGGTTTTGAAGCCTATTGATTTTGGAGGTTTGGGTATTGGGAGTTTGAGAGTACACTATGAGGCTTTTTTGGCCAAATGGTTGTTTGGTCCCTTCATCCAAGTCTTACAGGTTGTGGTCTAGAGTGGTGACGAGTAGGTATGATCCTCATCCTTCTTTTAGATGAAAACACATTTCATTGAGAGAATGAAATAATACAAAGGCATTCAAAAAAACCAGCCCACAAAAGAAACGATCTCATCCTTTTGAGTGGACTTCGAGTGGGGACCTAATCTATCACAAGTATTAACGTGGACAAACGCATGGGATAACACTTTTGGTTCCTAAAATGTCGTTAGACGAAGCCTAAACAGAAAATTACCTTATTCTCAAGCTGGTCATCTATTGCAATTACATTCTGCTCATATTTATTTTTTTGGTTTGATGCCACGTTGTTGATGGCTCAAGGTTGGTGACCAGCTATGTGTTAGGTACTTAAGTACCTTGGAGAACCACACCCCAAAAGCCAGCTATTGGGGTGGGAGAGCCAAGCCACTTA
>JBBPDJ010000008.1:17322567-17377367 GCA_037974625.1 Cucumis cinereus
AAAAGAGTTTGTTATCCATATTGACCACCAAAGCTTACAACACTTAAAGGGCCAACAAAAGCTTAATCGGAGACATGAAAAATGATTGAAGTTCATTGAAACTTTTCCTTATGTTATACGGTATAAGAAAGGTAAGGAAAATGTAGTTGCAGATGCGTTATCTAGACGGTATGTCTTGCTAAATACCCTTCACACTAAATTGCTTGGATTTGAACAAATTAAAGCATTGTATTCACATGACACTTATTTGCACCTATTGTTGAAAATATCAAGCAAAAATCTGTTGTGCCTGATTATATGATGTTTGATGGGTTTCTGTTTAGGAAGAATAAGCTTTGCATTCCCACTTGTTCTATTCGGGAGTTGCTAGTTAGAGAGGCGCATGAGGGAGGCTTAATGGGACATGTTGAGTGAACATTTTTATTGGCCTAGAATGAGACATGATGTACATAAGGTGTGTGAGAGTTGTATTGCATGTAGGGAAGCTAAGTTTAAGTCTCAACCGCATGGACTGTATTTGCCTTTACCAGCTTCTAGTGGACCTTGGTTAGATATTTCAATAGATTTTGTGTTAGGTTTACCACGATCTAAGACGGGGAGGGATAGCATTTTGTGGTAGTTGACAGGTTTAGCAAAATGGCTCATTTTATTGCATGTAATAAAACTAATGATGCTAAACATGTGGTTGACTTGTTCTTTAAGGATGTAGTTAAATTGCATGGCATTCCTAGAAGCATTGTTAGTGATAGGGATGTAAAATTCTTAAGTCGTTTTTGAAAAGTACTTTGGAGAAAACTTGGTATTAAGGTAGTCTACTCCACTATGTGTCATCTTCAAATTGATGGATAAATTGAGGTAGTTAATAGAACGATGGTGACTATGCTTAGGATTCTAATAGATAAAAATACCAAAACTTGGGAGGATTTCCTACCATTTATTGAATTTGCGTACAACAGGGCTGTTCATAGTGTTACTAAATGTTCACCGTTTGAAATTGTGTATGGTTTTAATCCTTTAACACCTACTGACTTGTTGCCTTTGCATTCTAATGAGGTGGTGAATGTTCATGCTGAAGAGAAGGCCACCATCATTCGAGAGCTCCATAAAGAGGTTAAAGAAAGAATTGAGAAGCAAAATGTCAAGGTAGCGGAGAAGGTTAATCAACATCGAAAGCCCATGATATTTAAGGAGAGAGATTTGGTTTGGGTCCACCTTCGAAAGGAAAGGTTTCCACATTAACGTGATTCGAAGTTAAACCCAAGAGAAGATGGACCTTCCCAAGTGATAAAAAAAATCAATGACAATGGCTACCAGGTTGATCTTAAAGGTAAGTATGGTGTGAGTACTAATTTTAATGTTTCTGACTTAACTTCTTTTGATGCAGATGACGAGCTTGATTCGCGAACGAATCCTTCAAAGGGGGAAGAAGATGATATGAACCAGGACATCCTTGTGTTACCTCCAGGACCAATCACACGTTCAAGAGCCAAGAAACTACAATTAACATTGAATTCTCACATTCAAGAGGAGGTGAACTCAATTGCAGAGTTTCGAGCAACAACAATTTATCAAAAGATTTATAATTGGAATCAGTTGACGCTACAAGATGAAACCAATTGAGATTCGAAGACGAATCCTTCAAAAGAAGGAGAGGATGATATGATCCACACAAGCATCAAATTATTAATTAGACTTTATTTAGTAATTATGATGTATTTTTAATATTTTTCAATTTTATCTTTTTTCAATTTTATTTTTTTTGTAATAACATTTAAAAAGAGATAATTTAGTCTTTTTCCAATGAATTAGGGTTTTATTGGGAGACTATTTAAGTCTCCTCCTTAGGTTGTTTTAAAAAGTTTTTTTTTATAATTGAAATTTTAAGGTTTTCTATGAATGAAAATTCTTTGGTAGATGACAAAGTCTCATCGCCAACTTTTGCAATTCTTGATTTAGGGTTGCAAACCAAGAACATTCAGGTAGGTTTGATCACCTTGTTTGTGGAGTGTTCGAACTTGGAGTGGAGAACTAGTTCTCCTTATCTCTTGGTCTTCGATCAAAGGGTAATCCAAATCTAATTCATTTCCTTGAATTTTTGACAAAAATTGATTTGGAGATTTTAGAATTTGTTATTAGGGGTGCACCAATTGGATTTCTAATTTACAAATCTTAGGGTTTTCATATCACTACTATATGTGTCTACCATGATACATATAGACTATTATGGTTTATTTTGGTATATCACAATCTATCATAGACCGGCGCTGATATTTTATTATATTCCAAATACTTTGGTTCATTTTGATATTTTTGAAAATAGCGGTTTATAAAATTTATTTAGATTAATAATTAAGTTGTTTTTTACTCTTAAACTAAGTTATGAATATTGTTATTACTATTAGTACTCCTGTACATATGGGACCAGGTAAATGACATTTTTATGTATTACAACCATTTGTAACTTATATTGAAGATAAACATGGATATATATGTATTAAACATTTCAATTTATGGATATCAACTGATTTTTTTTTTTTTTATTGAAAACCCTCAAACGTCCCGACCTATTAATTATTAGTTTTAAATGTGCCACCCATTACAATTATGCTGCCTTATTAACTCGGATAAACCGAGGTATCCGTAAATCTCAAGAATTCACATTTCAATGCTCCAGTTATTACCCTAAAACGACCACTAAAACACTCGTCTAAAGTAAAAATGATTGTAAGTAAGGCCAGCCAAGGTTTATCCATTCTATATCCTCCTGTGCTCTCATTTGAATCGCTCAAATGGCAATGGCTTCAGCTCTGGCCGTCAATGGAGTCAAATTGGCTACCCCTTCTCAAGCATATGTGGAGAGCAAGGCTGCAAACGACACCATGGCTCTGTTATCGGAGCTCTCCCGCCAATTTTACAGCCTTAGATGCGTCTCCGGCACCGGCAGTAGCATTGCGATCAAGGTTCACGACCACTCCATTCCCAGGAGACAACAGCTAATCGCTTCGTCGCTTTCTGGTCCGCATTCTCCATCCTTATCTTCCCTCTTTCAATTCTTTTGTTCCCATTTAATATCTTGCATGTTCTGGCCATTTTATTACTTTCATTGCTTCCAATTGAGCTAATTGGATCTGTTTGTCTCTTGGGTAAGTGATTTTAGAGGTTCCCTTATTCTCCCTGTGGTTTTTTTTTGGTGTAAAATTAAGGTATAATTCCTTCTGCCTCAACTCTGCTTTCAGTTGTGTTTGCTTCGCCTTTCTCCGAATTTGCTAGGAAATCTAAAATGTGAAAGCTATTTTTAACTTTTGTTTGTGTTCGATCCCAGTCCAAAGTGGTTTTGAAATTACTAAGTACATAATATGCATTAGACAAACACTTGATTAGTCTTTCTCGAAGAAGTGTTTCATTGAAGAAGTACCATCTCAAAATCATCTATCTAATCCACCTTGAACGGGTGTATTTCGGCGTGCTTTTAAACTAGGCGCTCAATAGTTAATCACTCTAATGTTTGGTTCTATCCTTTTCTAAGTATTTTTTAGATGCTTCAATCAAGCGCATAAGCTAAGACTAAATGCTTTCTTACTGAACAATTTAAAGTGCTTTTTGACTTTTCTACAACCATGTTTGTGTTACTTTCAAGCATGACTGAATTTGGATGGGGTGACTTTTCTACTCTTCCCTGTTTAACAGCCTTGGCTGTTTGTAACTAGCAGATGAATATGGCCAGGCAACCTTATAATTGAAACTAGTGCTTGTTAGTAAGGAAGATATACAATTGCCCCTTCTTTTCCCAGAAGAAGATGAACTTGTTCTTCTTATGAACCAAAAATGTTTTGCAAGGGTTCAAGCCCTCAAGAACTACACTATGGAGTATTTTCTTCATGGTGCAAGATCAGCTTTTCCACTTTTCCCCCTATCTTTTTCTGTTTGGCAAGAGGGTATTTTATACAACTCAACTCCTTGCGTAAGAGTAAAAAGAGCCTGCTCCTTCTCTTTTTTCTTTTCCCTAAAAATTGATTGCTTGGAATGGAATTCATGGATTTAGATGATGAATATTCTTTTGCTTTTGTTGGATTTTACATAGGTGTTAAGAAGAGGAGAATGGTACGTGAGGACACCTGCATGTTATCTTATGGTGGGTCAATCTTACATTCACCACCTCCAAAACCATTTTCACACAAACTCCCAAACTGTTTTGATTCTAGGCCTCTTTTTATGAAGGTCAGTTACCAGTACTCTGTACATTTGGATAAGGACTCCGAAAACGTCATAAGCCAATTATAAGCTAATCGTGACCTTACTTGAACTGGATACGTTTTATAGATTATACAATTGTGTTCTTGAGTTCTAGAGGAATGATATAGCTGTGCTATAAATGGCCTACTGATCGTCCCTTCGGGGACATCTGATAAATTGGATAAATGGCCTAATGATCATATAAACAATTTCTCCTACACCAAGAGATATTAACTTCACTGATATCTGCATGAGGGACCAATCTTTCTCATACCTATTTTATTGCCAAATCCATCCACCACAACCAATTTTTTTTTTTTTTCCTTTTTTCCAGATGCGCAATGCTGGATCTGTTATCCACAGTCATAGTAAGGAATCCTATCTTGCAACACTGAGGAACTATCATCAGGTACTGTCAAACTCATGGCATCAAACAAATTCTACATTTTAATCAGGGTTTTCAAGTCAAAGTTGTTTCATCGAAACGGTCAAATGGAAATCAGTTTCACTTTCTGTACTGTTGTTGGATTTACTGGCATATACAGCATTGCTAAATGTCAACTAGCAGATAAGGATTAAAAGGAAAAGGTTCTTCCATACTACAACCTAGAAAGTTAAAATTGGATGAAGATTAAATATTTTTTTAGATAAGAAGATGAAGATTAAATATTTTCAGATTGGTAGATTATTACTAAGAATTTTACAACAATATCTGTGTGGAGAGTGTTTTCTAGTCTATATGGCTCTTACACAGCTTGAGTGATACCCGATTCTATCTTCCTTCTCTTGTACATTTTATGATTACAGTATTTTTTTTTATTAAAAACAATAGCTATAGTTGTGGCATTGATAAGTAAGGAGCAGGTTTGTTTTTGTGATTTTGCAACTTAAATCTCAAGGTTATTCAGCACTGTGTATACCTTTATCATCCCCTTATGTCTTTCAGAATAATTCTAACAAGTTCCTTTGAACTTTGTAGACGATGAAACCTCTGGTTTTGTACCTTTTGAAGAAATTGATTGATTCTGTCTTAATCCTTCATTTGTTGCAGTTTAATCAATAACTTAATTTTACAGGCTGATTGTTATCACTATCTCTTTGAGCTGCTATTAAGCTTCATCAACTAGGCATTGATTAGTCTTCTCCAACTCAGGGTCGGATTGGGAGCATCAAAGGAATTTCAAGCAACATTTCTGTTAAGGCTGGGGCTCAAGGTTTAGATAATAAAAATGAATCGTTGCCAGTGAGTTTAACTGCACCCTACTTAATTGGGAAGCTTAAGATTTGAGGTTTTAGTTTTTCATTCTTTTCATTTCCCTTTGAGGTATGCCATTTTTATCTGGGATAGGAGTTTTTGTTTATAGTTTGAGCTATACCGATTTGTGGTTCATTTTCCATTTATATTTTGGATGCAGCATTGCATAGTTCTTGATATTGAAGGGACTACTACTCCAATCTCTTTTGTTACTGACGTCCTCTTTTCGTATGCTCGTGATAACGTTGGAAAGCATTTGATTTTAACATATGAAACTGGAGAAACTCAAGATGACATCAAGTTGTTGCGTACACAAGTAAGATTGTATTATTATGTTGCAATCAGTAGAATGTATATTCTGTTTAAACTTTACAGCATTTACCTGTGCATTGCCAGTCTTAATTAAACCCGAAAACGTCCTGCCCGCTATGGGAGTTGAGAGGCTATTTGGGAGTTGTTTTTTGAATGTTTTTTGAATTTTATGTTTATCAATAAAAATCATTTTAGGTTGAAGAAGACTTGGAAAAAGGAGTTGCTGGAGCTGTGCCTATTCCTGCTGATAATGCTGGGAAAGAGGAAGTCATTGCAGCATTGGTTGCTAATGTTGAAGGAATGATAAAAGCTGACCGCAAGATAACTGCCTTGAAACAATTGCAGGTAAGCAAGTAAAAATAATTTTCTAATTATCTTACGGCAATTCATTTGGCAGATTTCTAAGTGAGCTGACTTCTAGCTATGCAGGGTCACATATGGAGAACAGGATTTTCAGGCAATGAATTGGAGGGAGTAGTTTTTGACGACGTGCCAGAGGCTCTCGAGAGATGGCATGCTTCAGGCATTAAGGTAATTCCCTCTCCCCTCATGACTCTTTGTAAAACCTGTACAAGTTGCTATTTGAGATTAACTAGGGAAGGATCCTCCTAATGCTCTTGTTCCCTAGCAACTATCTCTAGATGGTCACTTGGGCACCAACTAGAAGTCGTTCAAACGAATTATTATAGCTCACTCCATGTTTTAGGTAACTATAATAGGGGTGTGTACAACTATTTCTAACCTACAATTAAATATAGTAAATACTATTTTTTTTTTTTGGATAAGAAACATTTCATTGATAAAATGAAATTGGGAAAACCCCCAAGCACCTAAAGGTGATTACAAATAGTTTGTCAATTTGAGACCAAGAATGAAAGACTATAGTCTTTTAAAGGGTGCCCACACTTGCACCAAAATAAAGTCATAGATAAAACATTATCAAAGAAAACAGTAAAGGTGGAAACTGAATCCTTAAAAGTTCGCTTGTTCCGTTCCCTCCAAAGACATCAAAGATAAGCTCGGACAATCGCCACAAAATACTATTTCAAAACCCTCTTTGCTATTTTTTGAATTTCTTTTGGCATCTAATCCCTACACTCAAAAAATAGCCAACAATAAAACATTATCAAAGAAAACAGGTCTTTTTATAGTAAATACTATTTCAACACCCTCTTTGCTACAATATTTACTATTTTCTCTCATCCTCTTTTTCTAATTTGCTGCAGTTTTTACTGTTTTCTATCCAAACGAAAATTGTTTATACCCAAACATAAACTATTATAACCAGACTAATATAGTGTTAGGTACTTAAGTACCTTGGAGAACCACACCCCAAAAGCCAGCTATTGGGGTGGGAGAGCCAAGCCACTTAAGTACCACATCATTCATCCCATTCTAACCGATGTGGGACAAAGGCATCCCATTCTACCTTGGTTCCTAACAATACTCCATCCCTAGAAAGCCGACGTCCCAGCGGTTGCTCCGACAGTACTTCACTCAGCTTAACCCGGTCAGAACCCTTCGTCGGTTCCACTCCAAAACATCGACAACCGGCTCTGATACCATTGTTAGGTACTTAAGTACCTTGGAGAACCACACCCCAAAAGCCAACTATTGGGGTGGGAGAGCCAAGCCACTTAAGTACCACATCAGTCATCCCATTCTAACCGATGTGGGACAAAGGGATCCCATTCTACCTTGGTTCCTAACACTATGCTAATGATTGAACCAGAAACAAGTTTTTTCACATCTTGATAGGAATCTGTACATTTTTTCTGTATAGAACCGTTTTGTGTGATTACATTTTATCTTTTAAAAAGTATAACCCCACCTAGCCTTGCCTTTTGATTTAAACTTGTTCCAGTCTGATGTCTAGTTTGTGCATATTGGCTTTTTTCTTTTCTTCTTTTTTAAAATTCTTTCTCAGAATTATTTTATTGCCGGTGACAGTCCTCACCCTATGCACTTCCTTCTTCTTCAAATATGGTGCTGGTTTTGTTATTCTTGTCTCTTGTTGGTTCTCACTTTTTTAATGCAATGGAGAATTAATGTTTCATGTTTGTACTGCAGGTAGATTATCGATATAACACATCAAGTGGCAAAATGGAAATATTGCATGGGAGGGAACGTTTTACGTCTAACCTTTCCATACTTCTACAGTGGTCTCCGTACTCATCTGAGTCTGAACTTCTTAAGCAAGTAAGATATGATCAACCAACATCCTTTTGCTCCCCTCATGTACTTTGGAATTGTAAGTTTTTTTTTTACCATGGACTACATTGATTGTGTTCTGGTTGCTGCAGAACCAAAATTATCTTTGGAAAGGAATTCTTTCCCTTTCCGTTGAAAAAACTAGGAACCTTTTTTTGAAAAGGAAATGAGTCTCTTTATTAATAATCAAAATGAGACAAAAGCTCAAAGTACAAAAGGATTATCAAGAGCTTTCTAAAAAAACCAGGGATCAGTAGGCACACCCGGACATCTTAACTATTTTTTTTTTTTTAAATTTTTTGTAAAAAAATATATTTCATTGATGTATGATGAAAATACGAGGGGGGGGGGGGGGGGGAAGAGCCCAAAACCAAAGGAGTTACAATACATTTCTCCAATTGGTTATAAGAGAAGTGAGATCAAATGCATTAAAAGAAATTTACACTAAGTCATGGCTAGGTAGATAGTAAGTTCCCATGCTGTGTAATAGGACCGTTTCTTTCTTTTCAAATAGTCCATAGGAAAGCACGGATGAGATGATACCATATGATTCTTCTGTGTTTGTTGAAAGGGTGCCCCCTTGAGCGTGTATGTGAGAATGCTTTGAATTTCATATGGGAGAGTGGTTGGCCAACCAAAGGAGATGGTGATTCCCTTTCAAAATCGTTTAACAAAATGGCAATGGAAGAAGAGATGATTGGGGATCTCATAATCTGAGAAGCAAAGGTGGCAACATTGGGGCAAAAGGGCAATATGTGGGTGGTGCCTCTAGATTTTATCATTTGTATTGATAGCGCTGTGTCCAATTTTCCACAAAAAGAATGACTTTTTTTGGGTAGAGGTCATGCAAATTTCATTGAAAAGGGAAGAGTTTGTTTCCACACTTTTGTGTCCAAATCCATTGTCAATGATTTGGAGGAGAAGATTCCATTTGTCGAGGTTCCAAGTCCATTTGTCTCTAGAAGTAGTAGGATTGACAGTGGATAGGAGATTCATCAAAGGCAACCAATCTTCAAATTCTTCCTCTTTCAAGTTTCTCCTTTAAGAGATGTTTCATCCATGTTTATCTTCCCAAAAGTTGCTCACAGTAGCCGGTTTATTTGTAGTCAAGTTGTACAGGTGAGTAAAGAGAGTAGAGAGGGAGGCATTACCAATCCAGCAATCATTCCAAAAGGAGGTGTTAGTTCCATTTCCCACTTTGATTGTGACTTCTTTTATGAGGTCAAGGTGTTGAAGGATGGATCTCCATGGTCCTTTGATTGTATTGGTGAAAGATGCTTTGAGCCAATGGGAGGGGGAAATCGCACCACATTTGGCTATAATGATCTGTTTTCGAAGAGCATTTTCTTCATGGTGGTATCGCCATCCATTTTGCAAGGAGAGATTTGTTTTTGTGTTCAATGCTTTGTATTCCCAAACCCCCATGGGAACGAGGTTTGATAATCTTATCCCATTTGACGTTGTGAGTGCCACCTTTCCATAGAAAGGACGTATAATCTTTCAATTTTAGAAATCACCTTAGTTGGCATTTTGTAAAGTGATAGGTAATATGCGGGAAGGCTAGACTAAGTGGCTTGGAGGAGGGTTAGCTGACCACCCTTGGAGTTGTTGGAGTGGTTCCATGAGTGTAATCTTTTCTCAATCTTCTCAATAATAGGATTCCAAAAAATGATTGTACGGGGTTTGTCAAACAGAGGAAGACCTAGATATGAACCTGGTCATTGACTAACCTTGCAGCCATGGGATTAGCAAACGATCTATTGTCTGCCTCAGTCATGTTGATACTCATTAGTTCAAATTTTTGGTGATTCGTGTTTAATACTGATGCATCCTTGAAGATTTTAACAAGGCTAAAGAGATTTTTGATCGAGTTTGAATCATTTTCTGTAAAGAGGATGGTGTCACTGCGAAGAGGAGATGGACTGGTAGTAACTTTCTTCGAACATAGAAAGCTTTGATACAGTCATGATCATGTGCTTCAATCATCATTCTACTGAAATAGTCCATGTTGTCTTTATTTGTTCATTTCGTTTTGTTCTTTTGTTTGTCACCTTTCCTCTCACTCTCAGTATATTTCTCTTGTACTTTGAGCATTAGTCTCTTTTATTTATACAATTAATAAAGAGGCTCGTATCCTTTTAAAAAATAAATCCATAGCAATGACAAGGAGGAATGGTGGGAGAGGATCTCCTTGTCTGAACCATCTCGTAGCTTTGATTTTACCTCTTGGTTGGCCTTTGATAATGATTGAGAAGTTTGCTGTGGAGATGCAACCTTTTATCTATTTACTCCAAAGTTTTCCGAAGCCTTTGATTATTAGGATCATATTTAAGAAGCCGCAATCAACCCTGTCAAACGCCTTTTCTATATCAAAGTTTATCACAATTCCTTGTTTCATTTGGTTAGCATATTCGGAGATAATCTCATTGGCAATCGTGATGCATCCAGAATTTGTCAGTCTCCAATAAAAACTTATTGATATTTGGTGATGGTGTGCGGAAAAACATTTTGTATAGACATGGAATCAAGCTGATTGGTCTGTAATCTCCCACTTTTCATGCATCACCCTTTTTTGTAATGAGACAAATGTATGTTTTGTTCGTATAAGCAGTGATGATTCCAGATCTTTGAAAATTTTGAAATACCTTTAAAATGTGGCTTTCAAGGATTGTCCAATTTTTTTGAAAAATTCAGCAGAGAAGTCGTCTGGTCCAGGAGATTTGTTATTACCAAGGTCCTGAATAGCCTTATGAATTTCCTCTTCTGTGAAGGGTACTTCAAGGTTTCTTGCCTGTTGTTCCGTGATGGGATTCCATTGCTCTATGTTGGGGAGGAATCTTTGAGGACTTTGGTAATATCTGAGACTGTAAAAGATGGATAATTCAACATAATCAGTATGCCTCCCACTGCGCCATTTGATTCCAAGGCTTCCCATCCAATATTCCGAGAGCTCCAAAGTGACTGAATAAGATGCATAAAACAATAGTGCTGTGATGACAACACCCAAGGTCCAATCTCTGGGTAGCACTCAGGAATACTGTCACACCCTTGATTAGTTAGATTATATATCTAGAGTCTTTTACGTTCACTACCTTTTTAGGTAAAAGAATCATGTTTTCCTTAACTCTTGTGAAGATGTGAAAATTCAAAATTATGAAAAATTACTATAGTCATATATGCATTTGTTCTAAAGTTTTGTAAGTTAAGTGCAGGGCATGCTGAATGACCTTGCCATTTAACACCTTTAATTACGCAAAACATATTTTAACCGCTCTCCTGTACAAATCAATTTTGATGCCCATTTTTTATCCTATTTCACTCTGATGGCAGTTTGATGATATGGGATCTCATGGCACAAAAGTAATCATCTATAATTTGTGGTATAATGGAGACGGCAGAATGGAGCTTGACTTTGATACAGATCAGGAGGTTCAAATGCTTCTTTTTGTTTGTTTGTTTGTTTTGTTTATTTTATTTTTTTTTATTTTAAATTTACTGTTTTAATTTGGAAGATTTTTCTATGGATTCTGTGTTAACAGGACATTTGCATTGACGGAGATGTAAAAAAAATTGCCGCTCTCCCCACATCAAAGGCAATCAATGAGCAGCACATTGCTAATCGATTGCAATATTCTCTCCGTGTAAGCTTGAATGGTAAAAGGAATGTTACAGCTTCGTTTTACATAGGACTTAAGTTTTGTACTTAAACTTCGTTCTTCTCAGGAATATATATCAATCTTGTATTTGCGGACATCTGAAAATTTCAAAATAGTATTACGTGGGAGGGTTGTTCTGCATCATAATCTTGCTGATGATCTCAAATATATCGAATACATTTTGTATAAGCCTCACAGTGGAGGACATGTGGAGGTAGCATTTATCTTTTCATTCATGTATTTTCCTTCTTTCTTTTAATTTTTTTGGGTGATTTTCCATGTCGATAGTTGTTTGTAATTTTGTTGTTTGGCTTAGCAAATAAATCGCCCTAAGAATGGAAACTTGCCGTTTGTTGTCAACAGGATTAGCAATGAGAATCTTATAGCTCTTTGTGGGGACACTAATTTTTTATAATTATTTTTTGTCTATGTTTTTGGAGTTGCTTGTAAGAGGTTATAAATAAATATATTAAGCCTAGTTTTTGGAGGTAGGTCTCTCAAATGCTTTTAGTGAACTCATGTACTGATGCACTTTTCTCTCCTTTTATCATATATCAATCATCCATCTAATTTATCGTGTATCTTGTAAGAATTAAAACAAATGAGGAGGAAAAGGAAAGAATAAAGAAAGAAGGAGTAAGGTGATGAAGATGGAAACATATTTAACTCTTTTTTTACTATTCAGGGTGTGGTTGTTACTACAATTGGGTTCTTGAAGGAAGCCCCAGGTGTCAATATACATGGTTTTAATGTTTACCACAAAAATCGTTTGATTCTGGTAAGTTCTTTTTCACTTTTGTTGACCTTTTTCTAACCCATAGCATATTATCGTTCCTTCCCCTTCCTCATTATAGTCCGTTTTTTCTTATTAATATATTAGTCCTATGTTGAAAAATGGGTATGGTATTTCTTAATCAATATTCAAGCTGAAGTTTTCTTCATGATCAGTTTCAGATATTACCGTTTCTTGTCACTTGTCTATTGGTCCATATTGATTGGTGAAAGAATGGATTCTGGTTCTTTCCATGTGTATATTTTTATGAAAATACAGATGAAGATGTATTTAATCTTAATATCTTTTAAAACTAGATGCTTCCTTTGCAATATATGTTAATCACGCCCATTGAGACTGGAATCTATTTCGACTCTAGTTAAGCTTTTGTGAAAATATTTTATAGTTGCTCTTGTGGTCTTTTACAATCTTACGTCAGCTTTCAGGCTCCATATATGCTCTCACGTGTGGGGAATTGTTATAGTATACATGTAAAGGAGCTGATTGGTTTATTCTTCCATATTTGGTCTCACATTAACACAATGCATCAGTGATCAGACTAATTTCTTTTTATGTAATTTGCCAGCCATTTTGGAGGGTTGTGAGCTATTCAGACAGTAGAGGAAGAGGCGTTGTTGGTAGGGCATTTGCTTTCATAATTTGCTTTGTTTTACATGTGAGCTGATGGTCATTGATATTCCTCTATATCTGAAGGTATTCTCGAAGCAAATTTTATTGAGCCTACACATAATAAACAAGACTTTGAGAGAACTTCTGTTTTCCAGAAGCTTGAAGCTCGTTTGAAAGATATGACTTGGGAATACTGGTAAGCTATTTGCTAAAAACTTTAGGCGATGATGATCAAATTTGTAGTTTTAATTTTTGACTTTCCTTTTATGGAGGCATGAGTTACTCGGCTTTAGTTATTTCTCCTTGCGTCTTTCCATCCTTTTGCCTATCTATCTGGCAGGGATCATCATTGCGGACTTGTTGGGTATCAAGTTAGAAAACAATTCCGTGTGACAACGCCCTCACAAACACCATTCAACATCACAGTACGTGCTGGCATGGAACATCCTCAGATGAATCAACGTGTTCCATTTACGGGCACAGAGACTAAAGGAAGACCTGAACAATTTACCCTGGAAACACCGGGAAAATCGGGAAAATCTAGAGAAGGCATCTACTTAGTTGAACATCTATTTATCACATTACTTAAGGTCCTCTTTCTATAGTTCTAAAGTTTGCTGTTGGTGCAGGAGTATGTATGAAGAGAAAGGCAGATGTTCTCATAGAAGATGAACAGGTGAAAGGGCTTAAGACAAATTGTTCTCCATTTTTAGTTGTTTTCACGTCAGCTCATGGTTTGCTTCTGTTGTGTTAATGGACCAGAATTATATAAAATTCTCTTGAAATTATTGTATTTTATTGGTATTAGTTGGCCTTCCTATTCAAATCCATTAACGGAAACCTATTTAGTCAGCCAAATTGTTATTCACTTCCTGCAGTGGATTTTTTTTTCGTGATATTTTTAAATGCACATGATTTGAGCATGGCTACTTTTTCAACTTTTATATGACAACTAATTGACTTTAACTTTTTTGTCATTGTGCTGTCTGTCCGTGCTCGCCAACAGAACAACCAACAGGCTATTCTTTTGTTGGAAAAAAATATGAAGCTTCGTGTAAAGTAAGTTAATAGGAAATATATTTGATGGTTTAAAAATGAACTTCATCCAATCCACATATAGTTTCAGATCAGCAGGAGATGAACTGTCATGTTAAGTTTATTAGTTATGACGCACTAATTTTTTCTTGTTTTCTGTATAGCTGTTCAGAGTATGAAAAGCGGGAGGAAGAACTTAATCTCAAGGTATAAAGTGGAACAGTTCTTGAATGAAAAAGAGAATTCTTACGAAGAAAATACCTCGTGGCATTTCTCGACTTTTTGATCGTTGAGAATCCCATATTGGAAAAATCTAGGAAGACCTTACTCTCTTTATAAGATAGATGAGTTACTCGTCTCATAGTCAAACGGTTTTAATATGGAATCTCACACTATATAATATGGTGTCAAATCTCACAAAGTCCAAATACCCGTTCAATAAAAAGAATCTTCATCCGATCAAGAATGGTCAATCCAAAAATTGCACTATCTTGATGGAGCATGTTGAGGATCGCACATATAAAATAGATGGGATCATATAAAATAGACCCTGATAACTAATTAGTTTTGAGATAGAATCCTGTGTTATTTGATACTGACATTACTCGTGAATTAGACATTGAAAATTAAATAATTTATTCTCTATTCATTAGTAAATTACTGCAATGTCACATGTGCAGGCAACACAGCTTAGGAGCAACATTCAGGAAGTTGAACTCGAGATACAGCGGCTGTTGAATGAGTTAAAATCTTTAGAAGCGGTTAAGGTTGAATGAAGGCATTGTATAAATGTATATTCATTTTGTTCTCCCTTTAGTCTTTTAGCCCCTTGGATAACATAACCTTATAGCTGAAAATCAGAAAAGTCCATCAGTTTCGATACGAGGCCGACCCTTGTTCCCCATGGTCACCAGTATGATGACCCCTTGATTTTTGCCTGCAAAACTTCGATAGTAGCTACCTGAGATTTGTGTTTTTGGCTCTCGTGTGTCGGTTTCCTCGACGGGAAAATTTCCCACTTGTACAGAAATGAATTCCACCTTGTAACTAGCCGAATGTCTAACATTCATGTTAGTTATCAGTTTTATTCGTATATAAATTGTGCATTTTCTTAATCCACGGTGTTCATTGTTTTCTAAATGATGTTTGTTTCATTATTATTACTATTATTATTCTTATGGTTATTGTTATTTTGCAAAGGACACCAATACTTTTGACTGACATTATTCTCCACTTGTTGCTAAAAGAAATTAAAAAATAATATATATATATATATATTTTTTTTTTGTTATATTTGTTAATATTTTGGTTCATTTTGTTAGATTATTAGACTAACATCAAGATTATTAGTCAATGAGTGCATGCTTGAATGTACACTGATATATCACGTACATTTTGAACGTTTGAAAGGTTACTGATATACTAAGATACAATATCAATTTTTAATTGAACTTTGCATGAGTTAGCTTAATACGTCAATGTAATACTTAGTATTGCTTTTTGAACAAATGATGATATATTATCCATTACATTTTATGATATGTTTTATGTTTGATGCACAAACAATATCTTACTTTTTTATATATATTATATATGCCAAAATTAAATTCTAACTTATATGACGTCAAAATCATATTAAAATTTTGACAATCGAACAAATTTACTAATATACCTTGCATTTGTTATATTAGTTAACACAATTGATGTAATTCTCATATACTGCCATAGTTAGGAAAAAAATTGAGAACTTAAGTAAACTAAACCGGAAATTCTAACCATTGAAATCGAACTCATTGAACGAAAGCAACTTGATCGAAATGAAACAAAAAAAAAATCCACCATAATACAATTAAAATCATGGTGTACTTTATATAAGATATTAATTGACTAATACATCAAAAATTAAATATATCAGACTAAAAGGAGTGTAAAATTAAATATTTAAAAAAAAAAAAGAATCAGATTATGGCATAATTGTAAGTTCAGAAAATATTTACAAAAATTGCAAATATATAAGTGTGTAATTAATGTAATAGATTTAAAATCTTATCCCCAAGCAATTAAAAAAGGGTGAGACAAAAAAAACTCGGGACCGTTGATTTCGGTCTACACAAACAATGGACGGTTGGATTCAAAAATCAAATTTGGACAGAGTTCCTCTTTAATTTCGAAAATCAAAACATGAGAGTGCAAGTTGGCAAGTTGCTCACATGGCCGGGCAGGGGGCAGCACTCACAATACCGCCGCCACAGCCTATCTTCTGAAACGCCATCCTGCCCCTTCCCCTGCCCGAAACCCTACCACATTAACCCAATTTTTTGCCCTAGGATTAATGGCCTATATAAACTCCTCAAACTTCTTCTTCCTTCTTACATTCTTCTTCAACTGCCTCTTTGCTTTTCTCTGTTCGTAAGTTCTTGAACTGTTGCCTCATTGCTTTCACTTTGTTTGATTTTGGTTTTTCTTTTTGAGAATGATTCTGTTTTACGTGCAAAAAACTTCCATCCGCATGCGAGATTCGACGATGGGCATGGCGGCCATATTTTGCACAGATCGATTGATCTAATAAAGTGGTTATTATCATCTCTGCTTTATTTGCTGTTTCTGAAAGAGTTTTTCGAGTTTTGTGTTCTTCTCTTTCAGATTTCACGCATACATTCTTTCTTCTACACTTTCTGATCGTTTTTCGTTGGAAATGGTGTTTTTGTAGATAAGACTTTTCAAAAGTGATTTTCAAAAAGGTTTGTGGCGTTTGGGTTTTCCTGTCTTAGACAAGTGGTAGCGTCGTATTCGTTGTAGAAATCGGGGGAACTTTGTGGTGTTTTGGGTTTAGATTTTGGCCCAATAAGATTAAAATTTAGATGCTCGTAAAAGAATAAATATTTCAAAATCATAACTTTATTAGATTAATTGAAAATTCTATTTTTCATATATATTCTATTAAAATTAGTTCACGTTGTTTACTAAACAATAAACTATATATTTTTAAATATAACAAAATAGGCTAAAATATTTTTTATTTTTTATCATCGATAAAATTTGAAGCTATGTTATATCTTGTAAATATTTTTGCATGTTTATCAATTACAATAATTTTATGAACTATTTTTATGTAATTTAAGAAAATATTTTATATAAACTATTTTTCGTAGGTAGCAAAATCATTAAATTGGGTTTTTTGTTTGAAAATTGTTTGATGACAAATTGGGTTTTGGTACAACAATTATTGGATGAAAAATTGGATTTTTGACCTCTAAGATCAAGCCAATACACAGAATTAAACTCATTTAACAATATATTTAGCGAATCATAACAAAAATGTCATCGAAAGAAGATGAAGTCGATAGAATGGAACCAAAATGAAGAAGAATAATACTTAGGAACGTATTATACTTGCATTACGGGATGCACCCATATTAAGCATACCATTTTCGTCATTCACATAAAACAAATAAATAAAATATTTCACACAAAAAATTAGAAGAATTTGTCACAGAAAATTTTAATTTGACAAATCGATAGAATGTACCAAGATAAGTGATGCCTAGGATGTATTAAGAATTTTTTTTAAAATGGAGAATGGCAAGATTAAAAAACAACCAGAGCCAGAAGTCGAAGGATTCTACATCGAATGAAAAAGACATTGAAGGATTCCACATCAAATGAAAATGACATTTTTAAGACTTTCCACCAGCAGCTTACATAAGATTGTGAACGGATAATTTCTCATCCTTTAAAATATTATACATGGCTCAAACGATAATTAACATAACTTTACTCCATAGAAGTTAGATGTTCAAATGACTCAGACACATATATATATGTATGTGTGTTCGCTACCGATTCCTTTATAGGTTAAAATTATCATAGCGATCTACTTTCTAACATATCTTCTCAAAGATCAAGGAGCATGTAAACAAATCATAGTTCGCCATGAAAAGTTAGCTCAATCAAAAGAAATAGAAAAGAAAAGTTAACTCGGCTCCTTTACAAGTAACAGAGGCAGCTTCAATTTGTTAGATGCCTGAAGGTGATTCAGATACAGTTGCTATTCTTGGCACTCAGCCATAAGAGCTCATATTCCACCCTCAGTTTCAAAAATTTCCTAAAACAGTTTCAGAAAAATGAAGTCTTGTAGATTGTTCCAACACCAGCTTGAGAGAAGAAGAGGGTAGTAAAAGTTGACTTCTCTCTGCTAGGATACTCATTCAAAGGAAAAGAAAGTATAAAAAGTTACAGGAACAATCACCATCTTCTTCAATACTTCATTCTCCCTTTATCATAACATCATCCACAAATTCCCATATGAGCATTTCTACTTGCTGTTAGAGAGCAATACGTTCCGAAAATGCTCTACTCCACCGCAATGTAGCAGGAAGATGAACACAAAAAATCAGATCCACAATTTATTAAGTTCACTGCACTTTGGCCCTTTACTGCACTGTTGCAGCATTTGATGGGAAATACCTCATAAGAAAACTTGAGAGAGACCAGATACAGATTATCCCAAGACACTGAAGAACATTCAACAGTGTACCGAGAGAGCTGTTTATTGCCAAGTTATTTGGAGTCATTTCAGCTCCTTTTATGGTAAATGAAAGTGCTGTCACCAGTTGAGCTGCTCTATTAAGTTGATGCAATCTATAAACCTGTTTAATAAGATCTCTTTAAATTAAACGGTATGATATTGATAATTGAATAAAATATTATAGGACATATAAATGATTAGTAGAGGGGAACGATAGACTGATATATGACTTTTTCTGCATAGAATAACTAAAGGAAGCAAATCCAGCATGGATGGGCAAGACAACAAAAGATGTGGAGAGAGAATGATCATCGATGAATATTCTTACTTGAAAGACAATTGGAATAACAGGCCATGAAGGTGATTTCTTGCGTCGTGCATACTGTTCAAATGCAAATTGGACAACAATCCCAACAAGGTAAGGTGCAAGTGTTGCAGATGCTGCAGGGCCGGTCCATGGCCACACTAATCCCATGGTGACCATTGGTATTATTAAACTGAGTGCTAAGGTAGCTACAGAAGAGATCCTCTGTCCAAATTGATTAGACAGGGTTTGATAACTGTTTTTCACAGTGTCAGGTTCAGCAGTTCTCCTTGAACGGTCTATTAAAAAAAGAAACACCGCAACACCACAATAGAACAGTGCTTCCGTGAAGAACAATATGAGGAAATCTGCAATCAGAAGATAATTCGTATTTTACAATAGAGAATTTTGAACGGCAACTAAAAGTTTCAAGCAGAATCTAAGTCTCCAAAGCAAATATTTAACATGAGAGAACAAATTTCATATTTAACAGAACATGAAACTTATAAAGAAACTATTTGCAATCTAAGAGCTCCTTTGCCTTAAATGTTCTCGAACACTAAACCCTAAACCCTAAATTTGAACTTAATGCCCTTTTTACACAAACATAATAAAAAGCTATAAATTAAAATGCTCCCTTATTGCTTCAATCGCCGTTGTTGATAAGGGGCATGTTGCCACACAGTAATGATTACTTAATGTACATAAAAATATTAACGAGAATAAGAGATATAGAAGTAAGAAACTGTTCTGACCTGTCAACAGAGAGTCCTCAAAGATATTTGAAAGAAGTTTCCGCAGATAAAGAGAGGGGAAAATGAAAGAAGCTACGAGGACAGCCGGACCAACAAACCATAAGAATTTGTATTGATTGCTTTGCACACTAGACAAAGGGATCTGATTTCCTTCTTTAGAATAGTTGTAAAAAGAGATAAAACCCGGTTTCCCACCAGTACCCTCATAATGTAAAAATGAATTGTTTTCGAGGGAGATATCTTCATCAGTGGGATGCTTATTTACTCGCTCTAGCTCACCTTGCTCATTGCACTGAGACTGGTCCTCTGAAATAGCAGAGAGAACATTTTGCCTCCTTGGAAATCTTCTCCAAGACCTCAGCAATCCATACATTAACTTGAAGGATTCAACTATCCACAATTCCAAAAGTGAACCAAGAACATAACATTTATTAATTCAAAACAAAATCAAAAACAAAAACATTGGCATTGGATTTGAATGAAATAAACATCTTAGGAAATGTCAAAACAGGCATCTCACCAGGTAACCGACAGTGTGAAAGATAACTAATAATAGATATGGTGGCTATAGAAATCTAGAAAATAGAAACCAGATGATCCATTTTATAGCCATTTTGAATATAAACAAATTATCCGAGTGTCAAAGCAGATATTAAATTGCATGATATAACATGAAGCAATGAATAAAAGATAGTATAAGAAATCCTACCTTTAGCAAACGTTAACCTCTGGAAACTACGTTGTTGGCTGTCAATGCCATATAATCCTCGTGAAAAGCTCAGCTGGAAACCAAAATAAAAACACAGAGTCCATTAAATCAAATGATGTCTTTTAGAAGACAATGAACATTCATAGATCATATAGCACAATGGGACAACAACAATTTCAATATCAAAAGGTTATCAAATCATAACCATCTTATTAGTCAGTAAACATCAAAGCAAAAGGCTACAGATAGCAAAGCTCCCAGATATCAGGATGAATAATCATCGTCAAAACTCTCAAAACGTATTAATTCAATAACAGCAGAGAGCGCCTGTTCCCAAATCCAAAGCCTGTCTTGTTTTTGCTTCGAATTACATTTCAACCCAAAGCGCCAACAAATATTCACACTTGGTCAAAAGAAAAAAAAAATCACACCCCACACCCATGAGAGAGAGAAAAAAAGAAAGCAAGAATCTTATCCACAGACCAATGTTGAAACATCAACTTATAGAACACATTAATTTCCAAAAAAGAAAAAAAAGAAAAAAAGCATTAGCATATGAGAAAGCGAATAGGACTAATAAGCACCTGAAAGCTTCTCCGGCCGTCGGAGGGTGAAGATAGAGAAGGAACCGAGCAAGAAAGCGAAGCAAATTTAACAGACATGTCCAATAAAGAGAAAAAAATCAACACACAGCTCCAGTATCGACTCTACTAATCCATTTTGATGAACTCCAATTCCAGCTCAAATGAATTTGAAGTACATTTCATCAATACCCATCGAAGAAAATCCTGTGGAAATGAAGGGAAAGTAGAAGAAATCGAGGATTTTAGAGAGTGGGTTTGGGAAACGGGAAAAGCCGCCTCCTTGTTCGCTGTGACTATTGATATTGGTAGCCTCAAACGGCGGGTGAAGGAAAGAATAATATGTAATTTCGACCGTCTTATTTCCATCTCTAGTCGCCTATCCTCCAAATTACTCATTGATTCTCTTCCCTTTCTTTGGATAAATTTCTCTATTTCTCCTTTTCCTTTAAATTACGTCAATTTACACCTACTTTCACTAATTAGACATTTGAGCATTAAAAGAAATCGGATATTAAATTTTATGTAGGTGCCTGAATGTTTAAGGATCATTTAGAGCAAAGACTATAAACTCTCATTTGCTATCGTTTTTACTGTTTACCTTAATCATTTTTTTTTTATTTGTTACTGTGTTTATTATTCATTTATCAAACTAAAATAATTTACACATCAAACGCATACTATTATAACTCATTTCTTCTCTCAAACACCCCTTAATCATTTTTCAAGGTTATGCCATTCATTTGTCGAGCAATCCATGATGGTTAAGTTTATATACTTAACGGCTACACTTTAAAAAGTATTCAACGAATTACCCAAAATAAGCATAAGTTAGCTAGCATGGTGTTTATTCTATCAACTTATAAATAAAATGTTTGATTCTATCAGACTACGGATTTTTTAAGAAAAGTATTTAATAGATCCATATTTATATTTACTCGATAGTTGAAAAATCATATAATAGATCCCTAAACTTCAATTTTTAAAATTTACGAATAAAAAAAATTGGTTTTTTTTTTTAAATTTATAGTTAGTAAATGTTAGAAATTGTCCAATGGTAAACTTACATGTCTAACATAAATTTAGAAGAATCAGGTAAATCATGACAAGAATACTAAAAATCTCTTAGGAATTCCAAATTAGTCTTCAGGGATTAGAGTGAACCTTTCATATATTTTGTCATCCAATTGTTGAAAATCAAGAGGAAACAGACTGAAGGTAAGGAAACTACTGACCAATTGTGTACACTACCAAGAGGCTGTATGTTGCACAACCATCCAAAAGGAAACACTGAGGCAATTAGAGAATAAAAGATTCAAGAAACCTTGTGGAAAAGAGAACGAAAAAATGAATTAGTTTGAACACCATTGATGAATTGACAATCCCATCTAAATGAGGTTAGTTCTCTTTAGGAACCTTATTGATCTGCAATAATATGGCCATACTGATTCTAAAAAATCGAGGTACCTCTCCATAATCCATTCTTGCATAGATTCGAACTTTCTTCTCGACAACTCTTTATAATGGAGGCTCCTAATATTCACTACAGGTTGCCAGACTCGAGCTCGTACCAACTCTTTAAGTCTCCCATGGGAAACATAGCCACAGACTAGCTTGTAATAACAGGGAAAGTTTTTCATAAAATATGCAGTTCGCTTGAAGCTTAAGATTGAGAGACAACACAACCATTGAAACATCTTGATGTAGAAAGCTACAATGAATGGCCCAAACACCCACAAAGGCATCAGTTCTTTTGAAACTTGGGCTCCATAAAAGATTTTGATTGTCAGATACAAGGGAATACTGCAGATTATAAAGAACAATTAGAAAGAATCCTCAATATGTAGCATTACTTTTTACATTAAGATAACTGCAAACAAGAGGATAGCTTCAACGATGAAGACCAGAAAGAGAGTGCTTAATTTGCATTTTTTGTTAAGCACAAAAACAGTTATCTATGCTATGATTATTAACATAACTTGATATTGGCCAATTCATCCAGCTTTTTTGTTTAACTCAGTGTTCTTGTGAGGGAAACGGGAAAAAAAAAAGAGTAATGCGCAGAGTTTAGTACTTACAACATCAACAGAGGGATTTTGATCGTGGGATCCAGTCTGAGAAGGTAGGGCCAAAATGCTTCTAGTCTTTCACTACTTCTCATATTATGAGACTCATGTAGAGTTTCTGAATTCTCCCTCGGCGTCATCGTTCCCAAAACCCCATCCACTTCTTCACTTGCTTGTTGAGTACATGACATTGTCGGCCGTTTCCTGAATAATTTATTAATAGACGAGTGCAGTGCAATCCAATTGACTATTCGAGATGTATAAGATAGTACAACATTATTTTGCTTTCAAAGTAACTTCTGATGAAACATGACCGTCTTCTCTTGTATCCTTTGGAACACTGTTTTTGAAGGCTGATATTCTCACAAGCTTAAATTTTGATCCAGATCTGGACGGAGTCCCTACACTGGAGTTAAGATCAGTAAGTACATCTACACAAGGGGTTCAGAAGTTCTTCAATCAAGCACAAAGTTGAAGGACAAAGTTTAAATGAGACGGAATTCATTTATCATTTTTACATCAAGATGTAAACTACATTAGCTATTCCTTTTTCTTTTTTTTTTTTTGTTACACTACATAAGCTATTCTCACTAATCAGTGGCCTAAATCTAGTTCAAAGTGAAGTCACACGTTGATTTCATGAGTTTACCAGCCATTGATATTCATATCAGAACTGAAGGGCACTGACCTTAATCGGATCTTCTGCTTTAATAGCATACACCTATCAGCTTTCCCAAAAAAAATTGAAGTCTTTATACACTGCTTCAACTTCATTCTGTGACTCCATGATAAAAGGCTCGAGGATGTTGTAACTGTAATGGAACCCTTGAAATGCAATAAAAGAAATAGACATTCACGAGAATCAATTAGTTTTTTTAAAGGATACATGGTAGAGATTTCCACAGTATTTAATGAGAAATGATAACATAGAAGCTTCATGAATAACAACATATATTCTATCCTAAAGATTCCTTCACAAGTTCACTAGGACTATAAGGGCGACCATGGTCCATTTATGCCTTCAAGGTCTTATCATAGTAGAAGAATGAGATGAGCGTTATCAATTTAAATATTTAAAGCCACAAAGAAGTATTGAAGTTTGGGGCCAGGTCCCCTTCTTGGAAGCATCCATAAGAAGAATATATATAAGTTTAAGAAAATAGAATATACATTCGTCTGTAGGCATTAATCAACATTATACACATTACCCATATGCCTCATGCCTAGGTGCAATGAGATGGCCTAGTTACATCTCCAAAATTTAGTGGGAAGCCATTATGCATCCTTATGAGCATGTTACATTACATAATAGAATCAACATATTAAACATCCATTTCCATCAAATCCTAACCGTAAACGTCCAATTCTATTGTGATCAACTCCACAAAATGCAAATCCGAGTGAAAATGCAAAGTTCCATCAAATGCTAACCACAGAGATACTACCACTAGCAAAAAAGTTTCTTAAGAGATTACTCGAGTCAAAGCCACCTCTTGGTGCTCTCTTTCAAACTTTATATAGACTATTCAATTCAAGACATCCGTTTAAATTGGAGTGCTTTTATTTTCTTCTTCTTCAAAGAGTTAGCTTGTAATATTTTGCTAAGTGTTTGCAACATACTTGATTTCGTTTGTTGGTTATTTCTGTCTTGTTTCCTTTATTAACTTTTGAGTGTTAGTCTCATTTCAACGAACAGACTTATTTCCATTTTTTAAAAAAAAAAAAAAGACAATGATTATCTACATTGTTTTCCTAAGTTCAATTATGATAAAAATTTATCTAATTCTGTAATGTCCAGCCTCAATGGGTTTTTCTATATTGAAAAATTTAACAGAAAACAAGTCACTAAGTAAAGAAACTCTGCCATCAGCTTCAGTTTAAACCACCAAGTAGAAGAACCCCTAAAACCATCGAAAACCCATAAAAGGGGAACCTAAAATGCAAGAAGCTAAGCCAGTCTCTACAGCAAAAAGGGAAAAGAGAGAATCCGAACCGACCAAGCAGTGGAATCCATGAGGTCGTGGATAGAGTTGAAGAAAAATCGTGTGGCTCCAGGTGTGGAATATGAATGAATTTCAGGTCATCTTGTAGAGAGAGACTTGTGTAATTGACTTCCTGAAAGTGGATGAAGTTGAAGATCACTACCCTCTTCCTTCAGAAAGCTACTGACAGCTTGAATTCAAGCCATCTGCTGAATGAAATGTAACCATGAAAATTTGAGGTGCAGAAGCCACCCATTGTCTTGTCATTTACATGTTTTGTTTTCTTTTTTACAACACGTGGGATGGAGAATCCAAACTTTATACAATGCTTCGTATAATGTTATTTCTTTTTTCTTTTTTTCTATATTTAATCAGTTAGTGTAATAAAATAGTAAGAAAAGATTAGAGAGAATATTATGAGAAAACTCCCAAGTATGTTTCTTTTTTTTTATTTTTTTTTAAGTATAGTATAGATATAAGAATTTGAATTTTTAACTTGAAACGAGAATTACATATCCATTAGTGTCGAGTTTAGTAGTTGATAATTTACATTATTTTCGAGTCCGGTTTATTCCACTCGCATTTAAGATGGTGGACTCGTTCCAATCGTTAATATTTAATTAAATTGACTAAATAAAATTGGCCATAAAATTTCTTTAAGAATTTATTTTATTCTTTTTTTCTTGAACAAAATGTAATTCTAAGGTTAATCACAGTAAGATAATTCACCTAATTTTAGATTCCAAGTTGATTTTGATTTTCAAAGGATATGTTAAACCAAAAATAAAACATTTTATGCGTAAGGCTTTTTGAGGGTAGATGGGTCATGTCAAAACTATTGTCAAACAATTGAACTTAATTAAACAATACAGAGACACCTATAATTATATTTTCTTTTTTTGATATCTCTGTGTGTCTGAACCAGCTCTGATTATTTTCATTGGACAACCATGGATTGAAGTTGAATCCATGATAGTTATTGATCTTTTTACCACTAGATCAACCCATGATGGTTATTGTGAATTTGTGTATTAAAAGCGAGAAGACCCTTCTCTCTTATAACCAATTCAGTTTCGTATCAGAAACATGGCTACCCATCCTTGAGCACATCCAAATTAAATCATTCCAATTCAACGGTAGTTCAAAACGATATCACGTTCGTATTATTGTATTCTTGTGATTTCAAGGACTTATCTTTTATGTTCAAACTGTCGAAAGATAGAATATGTTAGTAGCGAAGAATCAGAATGCTTCTCTAATTCATTTCCTCAGTCGTTCAACAAGTGAAGGAAATAAAAAGAAATGTCATACATACAAAGGCTAAAGAGGAGTGGGGAATGGGAAGGTAAAAACAAAAGGGAAAAACAATTATATCTGAAGGGTCCGTCCCAACATGCATGAAACTTGTAAGCACAAATTAAAACTGTTTGATATCAGAGTAACCTACAAAATAAACAAGTCCGAGCACCTTCCTCCATCCAAACTCCAAAGCGTTTTTTCACCTGCACCGTCAAATCTGGTTCCTAGTTCTACTGCCCTGCTCAATTCAGTTCCACACCATCAGCTGTTACGCTTTAGAAAATATTAGACTTCGCCAAAGGAAATCGACAAAAGAAAAAACGAACTGGAAAAGTAATATTTCTCAAGAACCTGATCCATAGAAGATCGACCTGCTATGTATAAACCGAGGTGGCGCGGGTCAGCTAAAGAAAATGTATTTGGAATCTTCAATTATGCTAAAAATGATAGGTATCTAATCAAACTGGTCCACCTTGTTGCCTGTAAAAGTTCCCACCATCTCTTCTGGACTGACCTTGTTGGCCCCTCTCCACGTACCTTGCGCCTGAATGTTGAGTGGTATCCTTAGGTTTATCCATATTCGGTTTATTATTGTGTGGCCCAACTGGTTGGTACTCGTACTGCTGATTTTGTCTTTGCCTGTCTCTATTAGCAGGTGGATAATGCTGCTGCTGCTTATGATGCTGAGAGGTATTCCTTTCCCGACGGGATTCCGACCCTCTTCCATAACGGTTATTGTTCTCGCCGCCTTTATGGTAAAATGTAGGCAACTGTTGCTCACGTCTGACCTCTGTATTTGCTGGAGCAGCCTCAACTGTATGGATAGGACCTTGGTTTGGGGAGTAAGGACGCTCCTTGCGGGAAGAAACTTTCTTCTCTCCCCTGGCTCCATGATGACCAACATTTGATCCCTCTTCTGTGATGGTTCTTGCACCAGAGGAGGTATCATACTGGTTTTGGGCCACATCATCAGTTGTTTTTGTGCGATGTGAGGATTGCCTAGATCCGATTTTATTAGTCTGTGCAGCTTCAGCATCAACATTTTGGTGATTGTGGGGTTGGACCATCCGAGATTTGGGTTGCCAATGAGATGTTGAACGTTCCCCAACACCCCTATTTTCTTTGGCAGCAGCAGATACATCTTTCTGATCTGCCTCAAGCACTTCGAATTCGGAAGAAATCTTTTCGTTGTCTCCACTTCTATGTTTCTTTTCATTTAGATCATAATTGTTCCCCACACCCTTGTGCACCTTAGATTGAGATCGTTTTCCCCTGCCTGTCACTCCCTGGTCTCTTCCAACAGCTGCAGTGACAGGTGGGATAGAGGCCGAATAGTTGGGATCATTCCATCCATCTGGTGGATCCCACTCATCAACTTGACTCACGAACTCATTGGTGGAGCTTCCGGTGGCCTTCTCAGGTAATTGATATTCAATTGTTTTTTGAACATAACTACCAGCATTTGAAACATAAGATGGCTGATCTTGCAAGCCTTGCCCATGTTCCGTTGCTCCCCGTTGCCGCCACGATGAGTGTGCCTTGCTTTGTTTATGTTGCCTACCATCCCCGTTCCTGTGATCTGTGGAAAATCCCACATTGCCCGAAACAGCACCAGCAGATCTAGTATTATCAGAACTTTGAGAACTTGAATCTGCCTTATTATCATCTGGTGCCTGGTTTATAGTGGAAGTATCTTGATGGATAGCTCCTTGCTGTGCCATTTCTTTGGCTACTGGCTTCGGTACATATATCTCCCTTTCAGCTCGCTTATTTTTTGGAATATTCTGCACTTGATTATCGATCTTCACAGATGAAGCAACAGACTCTGCTGCGTTCTTTGGAAAAGTTTCATCAGTAACCTCACATTTGTTGAGAGATCTCACAGGGGCCCACATAACAGAATCACTGCCATTAATCTTTTCTCCTGGTCTATTTTGAGCATTTCTTGGCACCCTGCGAGAATGCTGGGACTTCCACTGACCATTACCTCTGCCAAGTGTCTCTACAACTGGCAACTGGGGTAGAAGCTCTCTGAACTGATTTTCATCCCTATTAATTGGCGGTTGTGGATCTGAAGGGGGATCCAATACAGATTGAGAAGCCTTTGGTTTATCATATACCGTTGTAAGATTTGCTTCTTTCGAAATCTGATGTGATGCCTCTTCCACTTTGTGCCTGTTCTTCCCACTCTTGCTATTTTTCTTTCTTGCATGAGTTGAAGATTCGGCAACTGAATCTGTAATGATATTGCTGGACTCCTCTACAGCTGTATGAATGTCAGCTACAACTATCTGAGCTTTTGATTCCTTTATTAAATGGGGAATCTTTTCAGTCTTTTCAGATGAAATATTTGGTTTTTGTTTATTTCCTGTACGCTTGTGCTTCAAGGATGCACCGTCCCCATTCACCTCAGAAGCATTCTTGTTTTGAGCTCCATCAGAAATGCTTAGCTCCTGCTCCAAAGATCTCAATTCATTATGTGCCACAGCCTGTTCCTTATTCCCACTACTTGGTTTCTTCGATGATGTATCACCTGATACAATGGGAGAATGTTTATTAGTGCACATAGTTGACTCGCTATCATTAGCAGCCACGTGCTGATCAGAAACTGTAGTATGCTCTCCAGATATAGTACCAAGCGTTCTGTGAGGTTCTTCTATCTTGTTTCTTATGGCATCATTATCAGCTTCAGACCCCTGATTTGGCCCCTCCCCAGATACTGTACGTCTGTTCAACTCTTCAAGCTTTGCCAAGGCCCTAGCCTTCTGTTTCCTAGTCCTTTCCTCCTCTTCCTCCTGCAATTGTTTGGTGCGTTGCTTTGCTAGCTCTCTCATCTTTGAACGCTGATCATAATAAAACAGCAACAATTGTTTTAGGAAAGAAAAAAACACCCAAAAGAACAAGCAACCAGGAAGCCAGGGAAGGAAAAAAACCTAGCGACCACAATAATCAAACATATACCTGAGCTTGACTATCTTTTGAATCATCTGTGGATGGGGCAGGTCCATCTCCATGGCTATCTGAAGAAAATGGCTTGGCCTTATTCAAAGCTACTAAAGCATTGTGGTCTCTTGCAAGCACCGAACTTTCCTGATTGGGAGTTTCCATCATGCCTGGGGAGTCCAACAGAGGTCGTTTATGCCACCCATCAACCTCCTGGGCATTGGCTTTTCCTCGGCCATGATGATCATTTCTCCCTTGCATTCCACGATTCGGCCTCCTGCAGATTTGAAGAAATTAAACATTCTCAAGATCTTCAACAATTTTAATCAAGCAGGACTTGGACAAACCTGTGGACGGGCGCTCCACTGTGTAATTTAACATTCCTATCCACAGTGGACAAGCGTAATTCACTGGAGGCAGGATCTATGACTTCATTAAAATCTCTGTTTTCGGGAAAAACAGCACCCACACCCGCTTCATGGGCAACATGATCAGAGTGCTTATCATCAGATTGAAACTCATCTGGCTCCTCCCTGCTACAAATAGGTGCAGCATCATGCAGTACATCAGAAGCCCGTGCTTTTGCATTTAATCCCTCTATCTTCTGAATCAGACTTGAATCTTTTGTGGAAGTAGCCAGTGATTTGGGAACTTCAGAGAAACCAGAAGCAGCAGCATCTGCTTTTTCTAGTAAACCATCACCAGTCCTCGTGTTTCCATGAGACTTGGCTTTCATACTTTCAGAAGATTGAGCTTCTTGGTTAGGAGAAGCCTGAGAATACGGTTCAACCCCCAATTTTCTCCTCCTCAAATCAACTTCCTTTTTATGATCCCAGTCATTCTCCCATGAAGACGCTCTCTGTTGGTCAGCCTTCTCAAGAATCAACTGATTGGTGGTTGTTGAGTTGATCCTATCTTTTTCTTCGTTCTTACCATTGTTTCCCTGCTGCTTCAGAAGAACCTTGTATGGTCCTTGATTATCGCAAGGAAGACCAGATTCTACTTGTTCTGGAACCATACCCTTTCCACCAGATACACCATGGGAACTTGCAGGCTCAGACGCACTCTGGCCTTGGCCCGAGAACCTGTTGTAAACAGCAGGTCCAGCAGGCCCAGCAGGCATTCCCATAAATGGAGCATCTCTATCGTTGGAATTGCAGTAGCCCATGGGAGGTCGATAATATCCGTCATAGGAAACTGGACCTGGGTAAAATCCAGGTCTAATTGGCATGCCTGGGTGAATAAAACCATCATGCATAGGAGGTCTGTATATATCTCCAGTTTTAGGATGATGTCCCCTGGGTCCATTTCCATGAGGAGGCTGAGGATTGGGAAGACCACCAGGGGGAATCTGTGGAGGATAGTACAGAAATGGATCCATAGGGAAATTACCAGGAGCAACTGGAGTTCTATATGGAGGACCTCCTTGTGGAGGACCTCTATACCATACACCACCTTGAGGATTGTTTACTGGAGAACCATGCCAGGCATCATAATGTGGGGGAGGGATATTTGCACCAGGGTAAGGTTGGGGATGCCCCAGCCATTTCTCTACATTTGGCCTAGACCCATCATCGTTGTGTGGAAGATTATCACTTCTCCAGGAATTAGCACTTGCAACACTTGTAGTCACATTTTTAGGATCATCTGAAATTTAAAAGATGGTCGAAGTAAACAGCTATACCATATAGAAAAAAGACAGAATTTACATATGGAATTGGCAGGAGGCACACAACATTGAATGTCCTGATTTTTAAAAGAATAATAATAATTATTGTTGTTGTTGTTGTTGTTGTTGTTGTTGTTATAAGAACACCTACCAATTGCCGAAGTTCCAGTCCTCTCTTTCATTGTAGCTCCTCCATTAGACCTGTTATCTGTGAAAAGGGTAATTCAAGCTATTTTCAAGAGATTACCCTTCTTCACCTTAAATAGGTGATGGAATGTGCTTACTTAAATTTAACAAATCAATATAGAAGAAAATAAAAAGATGACACAGAAAACTAATCTTGAGTAGCCACAGGAAAGAACAAGAGAATCATATTAATATCCACTAATACTACAAAAGTCATCATATCATGAACTTCTTCACAATAAGGAGACATAATGTTTGAACAGACATCAACACACACACCCGATGTAACTCAAAATAACATCAGGCTGATTAACTAAACATAATGGAGAAGCATCAAACTCTATGCAATGGATACTTCAGCTCTCTAAATAATTAAGGCTCTTTTTCAAACTGATAAGAGTTGGTTTTAAAGGTACTGAGTTAAGAAATTTGTGGCCTGAAAGGAATTAAATCTGAAACACACCGGATTGAGCACCAAATAAGTTCAGAAATACAAGAAATGAAACTTCAATAGTAAATGAACTATGTTCAAGTAATACACATAAGCACAGACCTTGTGACTCAGCATCCTTTCCTACACATTCTTTCTCTGAACCCAGAGTGGGAAAATCTCCAGATGTCAAAGAAAACCCATCACTCTTACATGCCATCGTTCCCTGCATGCCAAACCAAACTAGAATAAGGGAAGTAAACTAAAGAAGAAAAGACAATTGACTATAACTTGCTCCCAAGGATTGACAAGTTTGACTGCATTTGATGATGTCTAAACCACACACCTAAAAAAATTCTCCACCCAACCCAACCCATCTTCTGGTAGCATAGAGCATACATCTAGACCACTGATATATACAAATAAAATTAGGATCTTCTCTTTCAGGCCACTTATTAGGACAAACTGATTTCTTTACCCTTTGGAGGTATAATTACAAAGAAATGAGAAACTCTTGATGTTTAGAAAGGTTGTAGGAGAAGATACGTGACTCAACACAATTAACATCTCTCGTTGGGCCAATCCTAAAATGTAAATATCATTTTTTTTCTTAATTACCAACAGCAGAAGCTCTGTTGAGTAAGGGTCTGTTTTGTCCCCTTCGTCGTTTAGGCATTTCCTTTTTGTAGATTTTTTTTTTTTTTTTGGTCTTATCATAGGTATTGTTCATCTTCTTAATAAGAGTTGGTTTTTGTATTTTCAAGGAAAGGTTACATAATTGGGAAAATGTACACAATGAAAGATCAATGGACAGGTTGCAAGCATGATACCACTTTCTCTGTAGTCACAGCAGAATTCCAAGCCACTGGATTTTCAGAAGTTTCTGCAAATCGTGACAATTGTGAGCTACTAGATTTAGTTTCGGCGCTGTGAGGGCGCAAGGATGTGAGTGATGCATGGCTTAATGTTACAGGCCCAGAGGCAGACGATGGTCTAGAACTTGGTCCCCATGCATTAGCATGAGGTTCATGAGACCTGTCACTCCCAGCTGTTGATGGGCGAGTGCCACCTCCAGCAGATGAAGGGCGACCACAGAGATGGCTTGGCGAACCAGAGGCACTATCTGTATTTGGAGAAACGGATGAGGAACCCCACGCATTTGTTGCAGATGAAGTTGATTTATTGCCCCAACTGAGGGTACCCCTATCAAGTGTGGGGAAATAGACACAATTTAGTGAACCAGGAAACACATAAAAAGGTTTGTGATAGAATGAGTTAGCTAAAACTTATTAATAATATGTGAAAGTGCCAGAAATAGAGAGTAATAACCGAAAAAATAACTGCATACTCACTTGGGTACAATTTCCACATTTGGGTCCAAACCATGGTTTTCTAACCTGAAATAGGAGGCAGAATACATAATTTCAAAAAGAAAGCAGCTTACTACATAAAAGAGAAATATTCAAATCTAATAGCATTGAGCCGACCCTGAGATGCCAAATGAATATAACGATAATCCATCGACAAAGTAAATACCTTTGACTGGGTAAGTTAATAGGCTTTGGAACAGCAACCTTTCCTAAAACAGTCATCCCACCTCGTCTGGCTGATGTCCACCTGCCAAGTGTGGAAACAATAAGATGTTTGAAGGACTCACTTTCAGCTACATCATATATTAATAGCTTTTCAATTAAAGAAAAACATATGTTTAAAAATCCAATATCAGTTCCATATTTATTTTTAGGATAAATTCTGTAACACCAATAATTTTCCTACAAAAATAGCAATCAAAGAACGCCGCTTCCACTTTACTTTTGCCTTCAGAGTTCAGTGGAGTATTCTTCCTAAATAAGCTGGCAAGACTCTATCATTTACTTTCATTGCTATTTCACGTTTTTTTGTGGAGTAAACTTTCACTTCTTTAAGTGTTTGTCTAATGTCCCAATAAACAAAAGGTATAGAGCTTCATGAGGAGATTTTAGGAGAATTCCCTTTAAATGGAGAATGTTGACCTCTTCGGATCTAAAGTAGATTTGGATTTAAAGATGGTTTTTCCACACTTTAACACAAAAAAGAACATAAGTTCAGAGGAACTAAGAGAAACCAAAAAGCCTCCTCCTAGTCACTTTCCCTTTCATTGAAAAGTTCCTTGTTCAAACATTTTTTCCTTTCTTGCAAAAGATAGGTTATGATTCCAAGCCCAAGGTGGAACGGTATTTACACCATTCATTAAGGGGATGTTGTTCCAAAGAGTTAAGGGTGTAGGAGTTGGGAAAAGTAGAATTGTAAACTTCACTCCTTGTTTGAATTACCATGAATGGGTTGAATCAAATCTCTCAATCTAATCAACTATCTCGTTTATTTTTATTAAAAAATAACCACACACTTGCAAAGAAAAAATTTCTCAAGAATCGTGGGAATGGGAGCAACATTTGGTGCTATTACTACAAACTCATTCAACGCATTGATTCAAGTTGCAGTTGCAGCAAAAAGCAGGTAATTCAAGTGATTTCAGAAACCTCGATCTATCATCTATGCTTAATGCGGTTGATTGCCCAAACAAAATCTAATTACTAAATACATGTGATTGGAAGCTAAAAAGAATGGATAAAAACTCAAATTTCACAAATCCCAATTAATTAAATATCAACACTCCAAGTTGCAGTAATACAGATGAAGAGTAACGCAATACCTTCTTTCTCCACTCAACATACTTGATGTCATGATTGAACAGTTGTAGCAAGGTCATTCAACCAAATTTAATACAACCTGAGAAAAAAAATCATTACATTTTCAAATAAACATTAATTATAGGAAATAGCACGGAAATTTTCTTGTATATCTTCTTCATCCAGATTCATCAATAAAACCATCCAAGTTATTAAGATTAATCAGCTAGCCCATAAGGACGCATCCATTTCCATTCTTCTTCGGAACCACCTTAAGATGGAGAACCATCACGAATCATTTATTACTTCTTTCATTCGAAAATCAAAATGTGAAGTTTCAATCAATATCCAAATTGAATCTTCACATTTCCAAACCAAGCAATCGGTTGCTTCTCAATGCACAATGGCTTGATTCTTATAACAATTTATCTCTGGGTCTGAAATCATTATGCAATAGGTCGCTCAGTTGATTGTGTTTGGGATTCCAAGATCAATGCATAGGACATTCAGGTTAAAAAGTCTTTCCCTCACTAAATAATCCTTCTATCAGGTTCATACAACATCGTCTTCAACTCTATCTCTCTCTCATTGGACGTGATCAAACACAGATGAAAAATAGGGCAACCAGCCAATTCTTCATAACCAAGCATTTGCTTAAGCTTTAGATTGGTTAAAATCCTGTTCCCCAAAACACAAAAAAATTGGAAGCTTCTTTTTGTCCTCAAATATATTCATTGTTGCAATCCAAAACTAAATATTTTCTGATTCCCAGAAGAAACAGTCAGTCCCACCTACCGCTCTATTAACGACCGTTCAAAACCTTTCTCACTGTCGCGATTCAAACATTCCGGTGAACTCAAAAACGGAATAGAAAATAATATACATGTAATTATCGCTACGCAAGTGCTAAACAATAAAAAAAGATCGATGGAGAAAATTCAGACAAACAGATACGAAGAACATAACAAAGAAATAAAAACTAAACTAGTCCGCCTCCAACAACCCTTTAAACAACTATGTAAACCCCTAGTGCCGCGAGTAGTTTCCTAGCTAATTAAACATGATAAGAATCCAGGAAAAGAAAAAAACCCAAACATATAAATACGAAAAAATTTCCACTATAATCCATACTTAATCCATTTCTTATTTCTCACTAGTTTACCCTTTTTCTCAAAAATCAAACGCGCGAAATTTGCTAGAAGATTAACGATGAAATTTGCGAAGAACAACTTGCCTGAGATGAAATAGGGTCCAAATGCTCCGTGCAAAACCTAGAGAATAAATGGGGGCGGAAGTAGCTGGTCGATATTTCAGAAATGGAAGGGGGTGAAGAAAAGAAGCAATCGGAACCACGGAATCGGTGGAAGATCGCGATGGGGGTTCCGGCGAGGAGATCTTGGCAAATGAAAAACGGGATGTCGAGAGTGATGGGCCTGCGATCGGAGCAGTAATATATGGAATGAACGAACGGGCGCAAAGGGGAAGATAGCAGAGGAGGAGGAGTTCGAGGATGAACGACGAGTTGTTTTCGTCTTTGCCTTTGCCGTGCCTGTGATAAATTGATAATATTAGAAATTAATAATTCGTAATAATTTATCTTTTATTAATTCTTTTTATATATAAATAATTTATCTTTATCAATTCATGAGAATCTGAGATGATAAACTTAAAACTAAGTAAAAATTAGCCTCCAATATCGGTAATTCACAGTTTTCTTTCGGATAAAGTTAATGTTACTGTGTAAAATTTATTTATTTTATAATAATCATCATGATTTAACAACTAATCTCCCTATTTTGTTTAATTGTTTTTTTAACATAACATACTTGTGGGATTCACTTTTTTCTTAATATGTTAATTTAGTTAGATTAAATTACGTTTCTAAAATAGGTCATTGGATGGTTTTAGGCAGCAAATACGGTTGAATTTTTAGAGCACAGCATTTGACGAATAAAGAACCAAACATTCGACTTTGAGAGAGTGAGTACGTAACAATTGTTGATAAAAATAGTTTTATTGGCGAGGAAGTATTGGCTATTTATTAACCAATGGTATATGTTTGTAGGTTTAAATCTCATTTTTTCAGTAAGAGTATAATAATATAACTTTTTATATTTTTAGTAAGTGTCTACACTTTGCACATCATCTGAAACGCAAATCTATGTGAGGGCATAAATTTATGTGGCAAGACACAATTACTAAGTGTTGTGCTTTCACATATTGAATCGATGCATCCAGTCGTTTTATAGATAGTCCATGTATACACAATTGTTGTTTAAGTGTAGAAGTCAATTTATGCTCTTCAATATTGGGCACAACTCCTCAGGTATAAAGGCTCGTTAAGGTGGTGTTCGAATAATAAATGGCCAATATGGCCCTAGGGGACATGACTATTTGTATATAGTGGTCAACAATGAGTGGGTACATTTGCTCATGCGTATATGCTATCCATATATAGAAACGTGATTTTTCAGTTTTAGGTGTTTGTTGAGAGACCTTAGGACAATTGGAGGTAGTTAAGTATAATTCATGCCAACAAGATATCACTATTCGAATGTAGGCACCGTGTGTTCATCGCCAAATTAACAACGTTCATTTTGTTATTAGATAGAGATCTTATCGTATCACATATTTACAAATTATAGGTCGTAAAAGCTATTATAGTATATTTAAATTTGACTAATAAAAAATAGAGCTAAAAATAATAACAAGATTCACAATTTAAAAAAAAAAAAATCAATATTTACATAAAATCTATCGTAATAGACCACTATCTCTGTCTATCTATATCATAAATAGACACCGATAATAGTTTACTGTGCTTAGATTGTGATATTTTTTAAAGTTCTGGCAATTATTTTACATATTTAACATCAAGATTATAATCTCCAAACTCTACATTTGTAATCCAATAATCTCCTCTCATAGTTGCTAATAATGCAAAACTATTGTAGTGTGAAGATTGAATATTAAAATTTAATGATCTCATTAATATTTGAGGAAACTTGGGCCCACCAAATATAATAAGTGACAGTGGTGAAATGTGAATTGAAGTGGTATGAATGTAATCAATTTAGTAATGTTTGACTTAAAAAGACATATATTTATAGAGTATAGAGTTGAAAAGGCTATGTGTATTTATGTTTCTCAAATTTGAATAAGAAAATTATTAGGACATAATAACTTGTAAACTCACAAAACGAGCAAACTCATTTCATTTCAAATTCTATTAAGATCTTGGTTGAGTATAAATACATACCTTAAATAATTATAGCATTGGATAATACTTTCAAAAATAATAAGTAAGCGTATAGAGACAGTTTCAAAGAACGGTAAATATAAAAAAAACTCCAAGAACCTGATCTAAATTTTGTTATATTTGTAAATTTTTTTACGTTGTGTTATATATTTGCACGCAAATTCAACCAATAAACTTATTATTTGAGTTTATTATTTGCTTGCTATATAACCTTCCTATGATTTAAGTATTTAGACCGACACTTGTAATAATAATATAAAATCATGTTAATTACTTAGAGAAAAATCACCAATAAACCGTGATTTATTCTACTAAAGTAGGAAGTAATTGAACAGAAACTATTCAACGTTCTTATCCATGTTTTGTGGCCACGCTGTTAAGAAAATTGTGGGATTAAAGATACACATTTGTAAGAAGTTTTGGCTCTGTGGGCAAAATAAGCAAACTATTTTTCATTCAAATATTCAATTCCTCCCCCATCATTTATTCCCATCTCATTTGTTTTAGAAAAAGAAAATGAACTTATTGACTTTTCGTCAAACTTTTTCGTTAGCTTAAATTTGTTAAATTGTAAATTTAGTCTCTAAGTTAGGATTTTGTTTTTATGGTTTGATAAAATTTCCACAAACAGTTTCGATCGCAGGGACTCTTTGTGAGGGTTTTATCAAACCACAACTTCTAGATTTTAACTTTTATAATCATAAAGACTAAATTCTAACTATCTTCAAACCATAGAGACTAAATATGTAAGTTAACCTTTTGCTTTCTTAAGTGCAATAGAGATAAGAAAAATTCGAACCATATACCTCTTAGTTGAACATTCGTATATCGGTTGAGCTATGCTAGACAATTTAACTTGGGTCATACACACTGAAATTAGTGAGTTTGATAAACAAATATTGACCCGAGGTATTTAAGAGCAAAAAATCAAAATAACAAAAACGACACAATGAGTGCATATAGCAAGTTAAAAATGAAAAAAAAAACAAAAACAAAAACAAAACGAGCAAAATATAAAGAAATGTTTATTGGAATTACCCAGAGTTTTAGTACATGAACTTCCATCTCACTGTTATCTTGTATTCTTGTGTTCATGTTAATTGTTTTTGTTTATTTTTTTCTCTATTTGATCTTAAATATTGTTTAGGGTTTATCTAAAAAACAAGCAATGCTGAAGCTGGGGAGTCTATTTTCATATTGTTGTTTTCTCAGTATTTGATGTTTTTGGTTTGGATGGATGTCCAGCACAGATGACTTTTAACTGTTACAGATTTGTATTTATTTGAGACTCAAGGTCACAGTCAATGACAATAAACAAAATAAAAAAGGAAAATGATGATAAATCTTAATCATAGTACCAATTGACTCAAATGGAAGAGATGTCAAATATGGCAATTTGTGGCAATTCCCACCATCTCTTGATTTTTTTTATAGAGCTCAATAAGATGGAGATCCAAATCTGTCTTTAAGATAAAAGACAAATATCTCCATGTAACATAAAAGGTGAGTGTACACTGAAATTGTTTAACCCAAAATTGAAGAACCCAAAATCTTCTTAAAAGTGCAAAGACAACAAACGCTAAGTCAACTCCAATATTCTTGTATACTATATGTATTTTGAAAATTGGCCACCTCGTTTAGTCATTTTTATGAGTGGGGCCCCAGATTTAAGACAATAAAGACACTTCTGACTTTGTTTTTAATTACACCAAAAAGGCTCTATTCCTAACAAGAAGGGAAGCCTTGCACAATTGCGAGATTATAATTTGAGGAATTTATGCAAAATGTTATGTTTTTATAAATTTAGAATACATTGAAAGGAAAAAAAAAAAAACACTAAATGATATTTAACATGAAACAAGAACAAATATTCATGTGTTTGAAGTTTTGAACTTCTTTTAGATAGAATCACTTACCTCCACACTCCACGTTTGAATACTTGAAAATCTCTGGATTCCTCATTGTGTATCGAATCAAAACATAGAATTTGAGAGGGAAAATTGAATTCTACCCTTTTTCATTCGTATGAAATATTTTCTTCATCAGAGCGTCCACATCATATTGTAGAAAGACTCAGCAGTAGACCTGAATATGCAGAATTCCTGTTGTCAATGAATAAAAATGAATAGGTTAATTGTAAACTTAGTTTGTGGTTTGAAAAAAGTTAGAAGTTAGTCTTTACGATTTAGAATTAGAATTTAGCCTCTATAGTTATATTAAACTCATGTAAATAGTCCCTACAGTGGGACTAGTAATGAAGATTTTATCAAAACGTAGAGAGTAAGTTCTAACTTTTACCGTCATAAGAACTAAATTCTAACTTTCTTGAAACCATAGGGACCAAAATTGAAATTTAATCAAATAAATACAAGCATAAAAAATGAAAACTCCAACTCTAATTCAACTTAAACACACATTTCAGTTTTCAGTCAGCTTTCTGAAAATCATGAAGAAATGTCACTGAACTCAGAAACTTACAAGTTCCATGGGCTTATTAGCGTTAACGGACCTTCATCTCTGAAGAAATGTAGCCCCACAATTTGCAAAGTGAATATCAAATGTACTTGAAAGACTCTTCTTTTTTATTTCCCAAAATATGAACAGGTGGAATTTTATAATCTTTTCAGTACGCGCTTGTCTTAATACAACCTAATTAGGACCTTGTTTGTCGAGAGTGACAACATTATTTCCTCAGTCTTTAAAGATGGCCGGCAGTGTAGCTTCAGTAAAGTATTCCTTTCTGATTGTATCAACGGAACAAAATCTCACCTTCAAAAATGAAAATAAAGTTACAAAACTATTAAAATAATCGGAGCAAATTAAGGATGTAGGATAGGGCTTGAAGACAAACAACAATTCCAAACAGCTTAATAAAACTTAATAGACCAAGTTTTTATGTGATTGAGTTATTTTTAGATGAATAACCAAACTGAAGAAATGGAAGTGTGCATACCAGAGAGGCATATGATTTTAGTAATGGCTTGGTAAGTTGCCATAGTGGTTTGAACACAGATGGAGCTTCTACAAAGAGGACTTGACCTAGCCGTTTTGGATAGTAGAAGTAGAACACATCAAACTGCCAGGGAAAACAGCATATAGAGATCAGAAAAAACAAAGAATAAATGACAAAGAAGCCAAGAAGAATTTTTCTGTGGGCTATAGTTACAAACAAATTTCCTGTGATTATAAGTTATAACACCACCAAAAAGCAGTGTGCTTTACATTTCTACAAAAAATTCAAAACAAGAAGACTCATCTTCAAAAGTACGAAGATTCCTTTCCAATCAAATATGCCAAAGGAGTGCTCTATACCCGCTCAATCCCATTTTTCACACTAAGAATTGAATTATAGTGCTAGCTATTAAATGAAGCATCCTTGCAGCTGCAAGCCTAGCATTCTAATAAGTATATTAAGTGGTTGTTTTGTGGAGAAAAAAATACAATATAATTTTCATGCTTAAAATCAATGATTGACCTAGACAACTATTATACAAATGGCTGCTTCCTGTTCCTAGAAAAGTGAGCAGAAAACTTGTGATGCTAAAAACGTAAAATACATACAGATCATATAGTTCTGTCATGCCAAGTGGGTAGCAAATGAATCGCAGCAAAAACTTGCAAATAGTATTTCTGAGTTCCCACTATATATGGAAAATGATAACTTCAGCTCGTAAAATTACCAAAAATGTCAAGAACCTAAGATCTGCATTCTCAGTACGAAAACCTCGAAGATCAATTATTCCAAGTATTTCTTCTTTTCCAGGTGGAAGCTTGCTCAGTGCCTTTTCTACATAGAACACACACAATTTCTCATCCTCAAGAGGATCATGGACCTGCAGTCGGGTTATTAGTAAAGTCAAAATTCATGTTAAGAGAGTAAATTCAATTAAGATATAGATGAAAACATAATTTTACTATCAAAAATAAAAAGTAAAGAAATAAATAAAAGTGCCATTGAGGATGAACATAGATCATATTGCACATCATGAGATCAAACTTCACCATTCATAGAGGAGTAGGTGCATTATCAATTCATGGACAGTTATAAGTTCGGTGCATAAGCTATCAAGTTACAATAACAAAGGAGTACTTCAATTACAAAGGAAGACAATAGTACTAAAAATGACCCATGGATAATGGCGGCATTGGTAATTGACTCAAACGTCAAATCAAGAAAAGTTTTCAAATACCAATAGGTAACCACGGAACTTACTGCAGGTATATGCTTGGAAGCTACAACAATGAGTACTGGCCGGTCATTGACATCAAGAAACTCGTGGATGAATGCCTTCCCAGTTTCAGCCATTCCTTTTACTGAATCTTCAGACAATTCATCTACTCCAAATTCCTGACGCCAGTTCTGTTTGAGATAGAAGGGAAAATGAAATGCATATAATTATTTTAACGAATTGCTATGACATTATCATATCTCATTAACTAAAATTTCAATATAAACAATGTAAAACTTTGGCCTTAATCTCATTTCAAAAACAGCTATTACGGAAAATTCAGTTGTCTTGATGTCAATTGAACAAGAGACATAATGTTTATAAAATAAAAAAGTGGGGTTTCAAGTATATACAATAGCTTTTGTTAATTTTGCAACCGCATCTTCAACAGAAAACTTTCGGTCCTTCAGAAACCAGAGGATCATCTCTTCATCGTCCCTTCCGTTCCGACCTAGAGGAAGACTAGAATATTCTCTTTCGAGTTTCTCCTTCACTTCCAAGACAAGCTGCACCACTTCAAAACACGAACCATAAACTACCCAGTGTATCATCATATAAATTTATACAGATAAGCAACATGATCAACAAGAAGCAAACCTGCTGCTCAATCTTCAAATAACTTCCTGTTACACAATAATGGCCACATATTGCTCGATTGACAGAAGGTAAACACAAACAAATCACAGATACATAAACAAAAAAAAGTTTGAGGGCATAATTTGAATCCAAACATACAACACTACAACATCGCATAGACAACACGATCAACCAGATGTAAAGTTGCAGCTCAGTCTTCAAATAACTGCCCGTAACGCAATAATGGCCACATATTGCTCGATTGACAGAGACTAAACACAGACAGATCACATAAACATAAAGAAGTTTGAGGGCGTAATTTGAATCCAAACATACAACACTCCAACATCGAATTATCATGGAAAACAGGTATATCTCTCGCAGGCAATGTGAACCAAACGCGAAGTAAAGGTGGTAGATAATGAGTGAAAGGTTAGTACCTTGCGAGAGTCATCGGAATCGGAGACGCAATTGTGAACTGCGAATCTTCGGAATTGAGTAGCTCTGACTGGAATTGGATAACTGGTGGGAAGAAGCGGGTGGCGTAGAGTGAGGCTTAGACGTACCGCCATTTTTGAAGCAGGATAGAAGATGAAGTGTTGAAATAGAGATGAAAGACTTGCGGCAAACAAGAGCACGTATTTCCTCTCTACAAATTGGAATTTCAAATCCACTTAAAAAAATAATAATTAATAATTAATAATTAAACAATAATAAAATATCACAATTGTTTATAACTTATACCAATTTCAGAGATAATAATCAAAATTGCAAATATAGTAAACTTATAACTTATATCACGAGTGTAGCAACATTTTTTAAAAAATTAGAAATATAGTAAACTTTATCCGTGACAATATGATCAGTCAGCGATATTATTTATATACTACTGTCGCTGATAGACTATGACAAACTTTATTATATTGTTTTTTTTAAAAATATTGTTATATATGACAATATTAAATATAATTGTTATTTTTGTAACTATTCGACTAATTATAATGGATAGCAATTTTAGAGGGAGTAATTAAAATATAGCAATATTTTTAAAAAATTGTAAATATAGTAAAGTTTATTTGTGACAATATTTCAACGATATCATTGATAGACTTCCATTGTTGATAGACTCTTGAAAAACTTTGCTATATTTGCATTTTTTAAAATATTGTTATATATGTCGATATTAAATCTAATTATTATATTTACAACTATTCAGATAATTATAGTAGGTGGCAATTTTATAGGTAGTAATTAAGAGTATAACAATGTTTTAAAAAAATTGCAAATATAGAAAAGTCTTTCAACGATATACTTCTATCGCTAACAGACTCTTATGGTCTACTAGTGATAGACTTTAACGAGCTTTTTTATATTTACAATTTATTTAAAATATTGTTATATATGTCAATACTTTAAATCTAATGATTGTATTTGCAATGGTGACAAAAAAGTATATAAAACAAAAAAAAAAAAAAAACAATGTCAAATGGGCCTATAATGGGCTAGCTTTTCATAGAATTTTGACCCAATAAATGATTTTCTTAATTTGAATAGCAAAGATAGAAATTGTAAAATCTATATTTAATCGATATATATAAATTATTTGACAAAATATTTATATTTCATGTGTATTAGATTTTCGTCATTTAGTAATATATTTATTTTTGTTGTCATTTAGAGTAAATAATTTATTTATTATTATTATTTTTTATTTTTTTTAAAAAATAAGGTAATCTTAGGGACAATATTGTCAATGTCATATTATTGAGTTTAAATTCCACAACCGCGAATAAAAAATATTTATTTTAATAATAAAATATTAGATATTACAGAAACAACCCATTATACTAATTTCTACTTGAGTATAAATATCACTTTTGTCATTTTTAAAATACTCTAAAACATATTTTTAATGATTCAAAATCAATTTCGATAAGATAAAAATTGTATTTAGAAGTGTAAAATAAATATTAAATTAATTTTGAATAATTAAAGATGTATTTTAGTGTGATTTTTAATATAACAAAAGTAGTTTTAACAATTTCAAAATCACTCTCAAATATATATCTCTTATTAATTAATAGATTCGATTTAAAGACATAATTTTTCTCTTTTTAGAAAAATAAATTAATTATCAAACCTAATTGAAATGTACTCTTTTGTATCGCTTTTAATTCATTTACACCAACAAAAACTTAACTCAGCTGACATCAATGTATGTTAAGATAAAAAAAACTTCATCGTCCAAACTCCCTCCCGAGTTTGAAAAAAAAAACTTTTTTAATTAATTTATTTCGTTGAAATTCTTATATATTGAAAATGTAAATTTGTCAGAGGTTTTATTGTTATTTATTTTGTTTGGTGGAATTTGGAAGTATGGTCGATCTTAGTGTAACTAATTGATTGAAAGCGATATTTTATGATTATAATTTGTCTTGTTTTAGGATATTTGTTCGTACTTTTAATATCCGGTTTGGATTAGATTAAACGATAGATTGCTTTTCTATTTTGTTATGTTTAATATCTACTCGTTTACAATAGATTGTTTTTCTATATAGGTATGTTCGAAAGAGATTGTTAAAATTACTTTTCCATTTTCAAGACTATGTTTTTAATTCTTTAAAAACAAAATTAATGAAACGAAAATTGTATTTAAAAGTGAAAATTTTAATATTAAATTAATTTCGAGGGATTAAAAACATATTTTAGACCGACTTTGAAAATCACTTCAAAAAATACACTTTGTACTCTAACAGAAATCAAATCACTCGTAACGAGTTTAAAAAAATATCTCTTCGCATCTATTTTTTTCGTAAAGAAAATTTGCAACATCTTTTCGATTTGTTTCAACAAAACTTCCAATAAATTTTCAATCGACGAGAAGAACGGGAGTAGTAGGGTATAATTTTCCTGAAATTTGGAAACAAAGTCTATAAAATGTGTTCCAAAGAGTACAAATTTTAATGGAGGGCCCAATTGGTCCACACGTCTTTTTCATAATTGCGAGCAACTAAAAAAATGGTAGCATTCACTAGTCAAAATCAAGATATGTAATTGCTTTTTGCTGCTAAATACCGACCATTGCAAATTCCTTCCAACCGAAGGACTAAAATTAAATTGGGAAAATAACTTTTTAGTCTTCAAATTTTGATAAATATGTATTTGGTCCTTAAATTTTAAAAGTGTACCTTTTAAAATATACATTTTTAGTCTAGTTTTTAAAAACACGTTTAAAATGTCCTAAAAGTATTTTTGTTTGATTTTTTTAAAAATAATTATATGATATTTAAAATTAGAAAAAAAAAGTTTTGGAGATGATATAATTTTTAGAATTTATTCTTCTAATTTAATATTTCATAAATTATTTTAAATAAAAATATAAAGTTAATTGAGAGACTTTTTAAACTTATTTTTAAAAACTCAATGACTAAAAAAATACATATTGAAAATCTAAAAACCAAATGAATTTATTATTATAAACCTAAGATTGAAAAGACATATTTTTAAAAACCGATACTTCAAACACACATATTCTCCAAAACTTGAAGGCTAAAAACGTAATTTTTTCAATTAAATTTATTCACTCTTACAAGATAAAAAGTAATAAAATAAAATTCCATTACCCAATGGCTTTACCCCACCTGTTATTCTTTTTAAAGAGAATGTGAAAATCAAACCTGTGATTTATAAAACACATTAGTGGACTTGATTTGATAGTTATTCAATCAAAAGGTATTGTATCCTTTAATTATTTGGTTTGGAGAATAAATAATATGAAGAAATAAACAAAATTACTATGAAAATTAAAAATTTAAAGTATTAATAAAATTGAGATAATTTCATGATAATTTAATATAACTTTACTACGTTCTAACATAAATATGTCTAACACAAATATGTCGATCTAAGATTATTTTATTTGGTTGGGAGCGTCTTGATTTGTTTTTTAACACATGTGTTTTTATAACCACGTGACTTTTTATACCAAAATAATGTTCAACGAACCAAAGCAAGTTTAGCTCAATTATAATATGAAAACAATATAAACGACGTGATAATTGTTTTTTTACCAAAAATAATAAATAAATAAATAAAAGAAGACAAAAGGAAAATGCAAGTGTCGACTTAAATATGCTTTGCTGATTGAAATATATACTTTTGATAGAGAAGGAAAAAAAAGAAGCAAAGATTTAACTTTTTTTTTTTTTTTTACATATTTTTAATAGAGTTTGGAAGAATTCGAATCACATATTTATTGGTTGTTGATATATATAAATATATATGCTAATTGAGTTATGTTAATTTTAGCTCCCATTTTTTATAGTATAATTATAATGGACAACAATTTTAGGAATAATAATTAAATATACAACAATATTTAAAAAAAATTGTAAATATAACAAAATATAATCGTTGGATAGACTTTTATAGTATATAAGTGATAGATTTTGCTATATTTATAATTTTTTAAAATGTTGTCATGCTGATATTTTAATTTTGATTGATATATTTGCAACTGTACTTATTTAATTCAACGAAAGGAAACAAAAAAAAACCTGACATCAAGTTCTATGATATAAAGTAATTAAATATATTTCAATATTAAATGCACTTTGGTAATTAATTAATTTTTTTCAATATTCGGAGTGTCCATCTTGATTAACCTCATGGAAACTGTTTGATGGTTCGTCTTAGTTGTTAAAAATATTTGTCAAATAAATGTTAAAATATTAATTATTTTTTCAATAAACTTTTTTAATAAAAATAATAAATTATTGGTTCTTGATACAACAATTCAATAAACCAATCAACCATTTTCTTTAATGAAATGAAAATTGGATCGAATCCATCCTAAAATTTATAGTTTAGTTTGTTCTTAACTGAGCAATAGTCCAAGACATATCCATCTAAAAAAATTGAATTAAAAATATTAAAATATCAATTTAGTTAATGTAATTTGGGTTAATTTCATTTTAGTACATATGCATTCATTAAGTTTTAAATTAATTTATTTTTATAAAAAATTGTTGAATAACAACAATAATTTTCCTACCATAAAAGACCTTGTATGAATATATTTTTCATAATTTACAAGAGATTGTTAATAAAAATTACATTAAAAATAATAACAAAAACTTAATTTTATAAACTCATTTTAAAATTGATTAAAAGTATAAAAAAACAAAACATTTAAAAATAAAATAAAATAAAAGAATACAAAGATTAAAATATCATTTTGATGGATTAAAATGTAAAAATCGAATATGATACCTCAAATTTTAAGACATAAGAAAAAAAAATTATTATATTTTCAGTGCAACTTATGATTTTTTTTTTCTTACATGCTAAAAATAAATTAACATACTTTATATAAATAAAATTTGTTGTTGGCCTTGTAAGTCCTAGACAAACTTCTGACTTCTTTGTACTTTTTTTTTCTTTTATCGATCTCAAAATAAACGAGCTGTCAAATAATTGAGTGCACAATATTTTTACTTTCCTATAAGCCCATGACTCATAAATCAGACTCATCCACAGTTTGGATGCATCAACAATTTCAATTCGTGTTATTTACGTTTTTACTTTATTCTTTGTGTTAATCTATATTTTTCATACCGTTAATCGTATAACTCTTAACTACTCTCTCATATAATAATTATTAACTCAACTTAACTTCTAAAAAAAAGTAAAACTGAAGTATTTGCTGGCATGTCTCTATCTTTTATCGTTTGAACAACGTAATAAAAATTTATTGGTTCAAGTTATGTCAAATCAGACAAACTTTTTGATTACTATGAAATACTTTTTTATTTTAAAAACTAAATATAACCGGAACCAATAGATTTTGTCACGGTGCTGGACTGTGTGGTCTACTGCCCTTCCATTCCTTTTAATTTTCTAATACCAAATTCTTTGGTTGCTTTTCTTTTTAACACTTTTTTTTCTTTTGAAAATATGATATATATTCCCTACTTAAATAAAAGTTCAAATTATTGACTAGTTTCTGCATATTAATGGAGGACAGTCTCTTTTTTTTTTTTTTTTTTGGTTTTATAATTTAACTTCTGTTTATGACTAAAATTAAATATTTAAAAATATAAAACTGAAATTAAACAAACTTATAATAACCAAAATGATATTTTAGCATTAACAAAATTTGAGGGAGCTTCAAAGAAGAAGAAAAAAAAGGGAGAAAATATCAATTTATCTCCATTAACTTTAGAGGTTGTATCAATTTAAATTCTAAATTAATAATTGTAATAATTTAAACTCATAACTTTTGTAGTTGTATGATATATATCGAAGAAATTTGAAAAATATTGTAAATTAATATAGTAATAAAGATAAGTATTTAAATTAATATAATTATTAATTTAAAAATTTAATTGACACAATCAAAATTGTATTTTGTAAACATTTGATGCGGTTTTGCAATTTACGATAATTTCATATCAAAATTTGTAAATTTATTTAAATCAATAATAATAATAATAATAAAGAATGGAAGGCAATGAAGAAGGGACTGAACTGAAAAAAAACTTGTCGTTAAGTGTAAATACATGTTTTGCAAAGGATGTGCTGTAAATATTACAAATTAAATTAAAAGCCCAACTCAAAGTGAAATGAAATATGGGTCAGCCCCCATATATTTGACACGTGCTTCTTTGAGAGAAATTTGTACCATATGCTTCTAGAAAAGAATCGATTCTAATCTTTCTTTTTAAGAATCTTTTTTGTATTATCATCGTTAACATATTTAAATAATAAATACGAAATTCAAATGTTACTGATGGTGATTTCTCTTTTATTATAAATTTTTTAATTTAAGTCGAATGTGTCAAACTGCAAAAGTGATTATAATTCAACTAACATGCAAACGTGTTATAACAATCGAGATCTGCGATTTGATCTCTTCAGTTTGATTGTACTGAAAATAGTCGAGAATTCAAACCAAAATTTTTAAAATTGACGAAATCTGCCATTAATGATCATAAGAACACGAAAAATGACAGAGACTGGGAACTTGGTATCAAAAAAAAGTTATGCAGACATAAAACATATAGTAATGTTGACTTGACTAGGTGGGTACTTCTATTTGAAAAGACAGAGTAAACATTCTACTAATTAAAAATATAACAAAGTAGAGTTTACTTTATAAAAAAATTAACTAAATAAAAAAAAATATTTATCGCCTCGTTTCGTTTAGCCAATGTGATATTGACTTAGTGACATCGACACGATTTTTATTTTTAAAGATCGGATATTTAACTCTCACACATTAATAGTATGATTTCCATTTTTAGGGATGACATATTTAATAACCCATCTAAATAATACATATATTAAATTTGAACCTTTTTGTCGTACATTTTGTTAAAGTATAAAAACGTAATTATGTACACAAAAACCAATAGGTGTATTATTAAACGAAAATCAAACCTAAAACTTTAGACTAAAATAGTAGCATTTTGAAATTTAATTATAAGATTGAAGTTAAACTCAAAATTTAAGAAATTTAATTATCCATTAGAGCGTGAATAAAGAAAATAGCTTTTCTTTAAAAAATACAATTAGAGGTAGTAGGACTCCGAATCATGTATGGTAGTGAGTGAATACTAACCAAATTCAAAAATTTTACTGACGAAGCTTAATAATAACAAGGTCTAGAAAGAATTGAAAAAACATTTTACCACGGGACTGACTATTAATATCAATATTATTTCAATTTTTTATATATCATATAAAAAGCACAAAATTAAGGGGATGAAAATAGCGAGCTTATACTAAATCCATTCGATGGTAACCGTGGTTAATAGTCAAAATTCCCCAAATGTAAGTGTCCAGACCAGTCAGAACTTGTGTGGTAGCAAAGAAAGAGAAAATTCTGCTGCTTTTGGAAAGGAAAAGAAAAGAAAAGGAAAGAAAGTGAAGTGCAAGCAATTGTATCAGAAGAGGAACCAGCTTTGCAGGTGAAACAACAGAACATTAAAAAAGATTGAGGCCAAGTTTGTCTGGTTGATTCTTCTCCTTCTATGTTTCTTCCATTGCCAGAAGAATTCTCTAAAGTAAAATCAATAATCAAAATTCAAACCGAACGAAACCCACCTCAATTTCATCCATCTTCTTCACACAAACCCCAATCAAATGCCCATTTCTGCTTCTTTCTCTTTCAATCCCTGTAAAAAAGAAAAAGAAAACAACCCATTTTCTTTTTTAGTTTCTCGAGCCTTTTGACCAGTTTTCTATTCATATTCAGACAATCCCAGCCATCTGGGTCCTTTTGTTTTTTAAATTTTTTTTAAAGAGAAATTGGTGTTCTCCATATTCTCTATCTGTCAGAAAATTGCTATTAACGAAGAGAAGATGCTTTTCGAATGGATGAACGCTATATATATTATACAAGGTTGAAAATGGCGGATACTGTGTAGAAATATTCATGGGTTTTCGTTTTTGAAGAGAATGGTTCGTTCTGTTTTGTAAGGACATGCAGAGTATTCGAAGCAGAGGAAGAAGAAGTTAAGTGTTAAGTTAAGAAGCTCTGTTGATTTTTTTTTTTTGTTTTGTTTTTGCCATAATACGACAATCCCAATACGTACAAACGCACGTATTCTTCTACCAAAACGACACTCCAAAACATTCATTTGATCTGGCCGTTTTCCCTTCCCTTTCTTCCTTTCAATGTTATTAGCGGCTTTTGTTGCTTCATTTCTCCTTGCTTCGACCTCTTTTCTTCTGTCGGCGCCGCCCATTACGGCGGAGAATTTCAAACCCGCCGCCGTAGAGTACCAGAAACTGGATAACGTTAAAGCCTACTTGAAGAACATCAATAAACCCCCCGTCAAGATAATTCAGGCAAGTTTTTTTCTTTTATTATGAAACTTTGAGAATTTGGGGTTTGCTGATTTTTATTCTTTTACAGAGCCCAGATGGAGATTTAATTGATTGCGTGCTTTCTCATCTTCAACCTGCTTTTGATCACCATAAGCTCAAAGGACAATTGCCATTGGTAACTTGATTTCTCTGTAATTTTATTTTATTGTAAACAGAGAGAGAGAGAGAGACAGAAATTATATTTCAATTTTCAGGATCCACCAGAGAGGCCAAGAGGTTACAACTCCTCAGCTGATTCTGTTGCTGAGCTCTTCCAGCTATGGTGGCAGACTGGTGAATCATGTCCTGAAGGAACTGTTCCTATTAGAAGAACAACAGAACAAGACGTTTTAAGAGCAAGTTCTGTTCAAAGATTTGGAAGAAAGCCTTTAAAATCTATCAGAAGGGATTCAACAGGCAGTGGCCATGAGGTCAGTAGTTTGTTCTTCTTCAAATTCATTTAGTTTTAAGAAGTAATGCCATGAGATTGATTTGGTTGTTTGTTGTTTGATCTGGGAATCAAGACAAAACTGTCTTGTCATTTTGTTTTTCTTTCCAAATGATTTAATACATCTGTAGTTCATCCATTGAAAAGGGTAGCTAAATTTCCACCATTATAGGCTAAGAACCTACACTACACCAAATTACATCCTTTCTTCTTCAGGGAAAGATCAAATAATTGAGAGAATATGAAAGGGCTTGAAAGTTTATAAGATTGTGGTCAATTTTTTTTTTTTTGACAGTTTTACTTTCCATTTCTTATAGCATGCTGTTGTGTTTGTTAATGGAGAACAATACTATGGAGCAAAAGCAAACATAAATGTTTGGGCACCTCATGTGAGTGATCAATATGAGTTCAGCTTGTCTCAAATTTGGGTTATTTCAGGATCATTCAATAATGATTTGAACACCATTGAAGCTGGTTGGCAGGCATGTTTTTATTATTCTCTCTTTCTCTTTTCCTCTTTCAATTTGCATTTATTTGTTTCCTACCAAAAAAAATTGCATCCGTTTGTTTGTGCTGAAAATTTCTGTAAATTTCGTTTATGATGATTTGTTCAGGTTAGTCCTGAGTTATATGGAGATAATTATCCTAGATTCTTCACATATTGGACGGTAAGTTTTACTTTACAGTAAATTTTCTAAAGATTGAAGGAAAATGGAAAGAAAATTTTAGTTTTTGAACTTAAGGGTGTTTCTTTCTCTATCTCTTGTGTTTTTCAGACAGATGCATACCAAGCAACAGGGTGTTACAACTTACTGTGTTCAGGTTTTGTTCAAACTAATAACAAAATTGCCATAGGAGCTGCAATATCTCCAAGATCTTATTACAATGGCAGACAATTTGATGTGGGTTTAATGATTTGGAAGGTGAGCTTTCTTCAATATTTAATGAAAAGCTGGAGTAGATTCAAAATAACTTTATGTCTTGTTTTCAAGTGGAGGAGATTTTGACAGTAAACATGGTGAAACTTGAATTTACTTTTTGGGATGTGAACTTTATCTAAAAACAATTTGTGGGGTTGGGGTGATTTGAACTTTTGGTTGAAAGATAAATGCATAAAATAATTGAATTATGCTAAAGTTGGCTTTTGAATATTTAGGTGTGAACTTTTCAAGTATTTAATTTTGAAAAATAATCGAAGGATTTATTTGAAGCACTTTCAAAGTTTATGGCTTTTTAGGAAAACATTTTTTTCTCTTGTCAATCCAAACGGACGATTAAAATAGTATTAGTGAAACATTTTTTTAAACCTTAATCATTTCGAAAGCAAGAAATTATCTTTTGCCATTGATAGGATTCTTAGATAATTTTATTTCTTTCTTCTTTAGCAAAGATTTGTGTTCCCCTTGTGATGGTTTGACTACCAGTGACTTTCTCTCTGGTTTATATTAATTTTTTGTGAAAGCTTTGGAGAGTTTTCCCCAAACCAACAGTTGAACCTACATGGGGAATCCACTCTTTGCTTTTTATTCAGTCAAATATACAAATTATTTTCAAGATTTTATTTGTCAAGTAGTCATTTTAGGGTCCATAGTAGGAGACAAATATTCCGCTTTGGGATGTTTGGCCCATCGACTTCTTAAATCGATGTTAAATAACTAAACTCCATCAATTTCAACTGTCTTCACCATTGAAGTTTGCTAATTTATCGAGAAACTCCATCTTTCCTTTTTTTTTTTTTTTTTTATCTCTAGACATAACAACCCTTCATTCCAAATATAAGCTTCCTAACACCAAACTTGAGTTCAACTCAGTTCCTCATACAACCCCTAAATCCATTCATAACCCCTTTCCCAAGTTGAGTTTAACATCCTTTCTTTTCCTACCCATAAGCATGGTTTGGCTTAGATCGACATATGCACATCTCGACTAATCTCATAAACGACAACTAATCATTATAATCTAGTATCCAAGTTTACAAGTTGTCCCTCTACCCTTATCACCATTCCCTGTTGGGTTTTTGTGTTACCGACTGATTCTCGATGCAGGATCCGAGGCATGGAAACTGGTGGCTGGAAATAGGGCAAGGCCTTTTAGTAGGGTACTGGCCAGCATTTCTGTTCAGTCACTTGGGAAGCCATGCCAGCATGATCCAATTTGGAGGAGAAATAGTAAACACAAGATCAACAGGCTTCCACACATCAACACAAATGGGAAGTGGCCATTTTGCTGAAGAAGGATATGGAAAAGCTTCTTATTTCAGAAATTTACAAATAATTGATTGGGACAACAGCTTGCTTCCTGTCTCAAATCTTCATTTATTGGCTGATCATCCAAATTGCTATGATATAAGACAAGGTAAAAACAAGCTTTGGGGCAATTATTTTTACTATGGAGGTCCTGGTAGAAATGTATACTGTCCATGAGCAGATTTACAATGCCATAGATATATTTTTTTTTTCTTTTTATTTTTTGGGAATTTTATTTCTTACCCACTTTTTCTATAGGCCTTTAGAATGATTTGTGTTGCTCTTATTATTAATTTATATATATATTTTTTGGTTTATTTCTTATTTTCTCTTTCTGTGTGGGCCCTTTTTGGGATATTGTAAATTTTGGAGATAATAGGAGCTGTATTCAAACTTATGAAGTGATGGGGGGGTACAATTTTGCTTGAGTTCAAAACAAATATAAAAGACAAATCTTACCAATGAAAAAGAACACAAAAGCTGAACATAATAATCCAAAAGATTTCCTCTCCAAGTTAATCACTCTCCATTTATAATAAGTTTGGTAAACATTCTTTCTAAACTTTATTGTTCTAGCAAATGTACACCACTCGTCATCGTTGTTATGGTCTTTATTGTAACAACTTGGGGACACTTAAGTGACGACAAAATATCAAAAATTTGAATTTTCAAAGCAACGGATAACACTTTAAGAGTTACAATTGCAAATATAACAATCTATTAGTGATAGATTTTATCTATCACTAACAAACTTCAAGAATTTGATGTAAATTTTGTTATATCTGCAAATTCTATTAATGATAGACTCTAACGCTGATATACTCTATTTTTTGATGATGTGATTACTGTATTTGTAACTGTACCTTATTAATGCAGAATTATAATAGTCATTCATGCTTAATTATTAAAGATGACACGGACTCACTCGATATTAGGATAAGATATA
>JBBPDJ010000008.1:17381492-17472678 GCA_037974625.1 Cucumis cinereus
GGGGGGGGTGGCTCTTGTATTGGAATAGACAGGCAGGCTACAAATATCGAATGACTCTAAATGTAGGATGTGATAAAGATCATGATCATTCCCACATTTACACATTGAAGCAATTCTCTTAAAAAAAAAAAAAACACGGACAACTCATAGGTTCTTTTCAGCTTAGAGTTTTAGCATCTGTTCAATCTCAAGTACTAATGTAATGGAAATAATTAGTTATTCAAGCCCACAAGTCCCTTCAGAATAGAAATTGGCGGTTACTTACAAAATAAGAACAAGATCAACACCTAACACATTGAACCATCAGTTAACAGGAAAGTGCAAAAAAACAAAACTATGTCCATGCCTGTCGAATACAAGATGAGACTGAGAAGGAGGCAAAAGAAACCACTGTTTCTTTCCACAAACATTTGCTGACCAGCTGTATGACCTGAAAACGTCAGCATGAAGTGGAGTCCAAGAACCTAATCAAGAACCATGCATAAGTTTTGATGAGGGCAAACATTAAAAAAAGTCCAAGAGTTGTATATGATGCTACACCTTTTGCTCCCATGTAAACGAAACGATAGTCAGAGCAACTTATTTCATCTTTCTCTTGGTAAGAGTCAGGGTCCCTGTGCATACGGTAACTGTCAAGGTATAGGTTGAGCCAGTCATCACAAACAAAGTGTGGAGTTGAATATGCTGTATAATTTAGGTATTCCTGAGAATCACATCAAGAAGGATAGGAAAACATGTGAGACCACACATCTAGCTATTCTCTAACAAATAAAGCCCATAATTTGACAGTCATTCAGTAAAAACTCTATTGCATCATGTTACAAACAATGATAATGCAAGATGATAATGTAAAGATCAATCCAGCATGGAAATTTAAGATAATGACAAAACTAGTCAATAGCAGTCAATTTAGGAAAACCTGTGTATGGGTGTGTGTGTGTGTGCTACATGTGGGATTACTCAAGGAGAAGTTAAGCAGAATACTCACAGACTCATAGTTACAGTGCAATGAACGTTGAATACAAAATTCTATTCATAGGATATCTGAAGAAACCATACCAAGACGTTTCCACCAGTTGAAAAAGAAGGATGTTCCTAAGCTTTTTCATAGTTCAGATTCAAAGTTAAGCTATGAAATGAACTGCGTTCCAACCCACTTGTCCACACGAATAGTAACTCTATCCTAAAAAATGCACCTTCTAATAAAACATGTTTCAATTAAGGTGTACAACGCAACATCGCGTGGGGTTAAAAGAGCCATGTTGGTCTTCCACATGTGTTCCAAACAACCATTTAACCTAATAATTCGACACTAGAAGCAATAACAGGATGGACTTTCTTAGGTCTACAATTTGTTGTTGCTTATAGACACATATATCCCTGAGTTCTAACACACACAAAAAATGAAGGGAAGAAATAAGTAGACGCTTACACCTTCACAAAATGCCAGTCTTTCAAGTATAGTACAGACTTGTCTGTAAGTCCATTGTTTGAGCTAAGGCCATGCTCCTGTAAGGGCTCCTTACACCATTGATCAATGAACTCTGAAACAGACATTTCTACTCTCTTCTGATCTGTAAATTCTCTAGTACTGCAATCTGCAACCTAAAAGTGCCAAATGATTATCTGACCTCATAAAAAGTGGAACACAGACTTAAAACTCGTTCTTTAGAGTAGTTGAACATGAATAGACAAGTTTCATGATAGGAAGCGTATTCCCATTAATGGTACATTTATGCATGGCCACATCAACTAAGTGTGAAAGCTCAATCACATATTGGGAAATTCAATAATTGCTCCTACTTTGTTTTCTATGGTAAGAGTAGGAGATTGCAAATGAGGTGGAATAAAGGCATTCACAATATTTTCCCCCAATTGTCATAATGCAACAAGGGAGAAAAAATGTATTGTTAGTGAGGCAAACAAGGCTGATCCTTTTTGCATTATTTCATGTTTACCAATAGCAATAAAATGGAACAGTTCATTGAAGAACTAATCTCCACACAAGTAATAAGAGATGCAAGAGCAAGACTCTTCCTTACAAGTTGAAATGCATGAATAAAACCAACCCAATAATTCCACTGAATAAAATCCCCGGATATACTAAGAATTTGAATTACAGTACATCATGCTGAAATGAGATTTTAGTACCTATGAAAGAATACATATGAAAGTTGAGCTCGCACAATCAGAACCAAAAAGATCAGCTTCAAGCAGAAATTTTAGTACCTGTACCCTGGAATTCCCAAAATGGGTGGAAAAGAAACCTAGATTTGGCTGCCCATTCTCGTCGACCCAATCACTGCAAGCCTTCCAATCATCCATGAGACCTGTCAACACCACAGGTTTGTTCTTCTCCATGTATCGTTCTACGAATTCCTTATAACTCAGTCCTTTTCCATTTACTTTGTCTATTTTTCCACAAATTTCGATACCCATCATTTATTTTGCTGAAATTTTCGTCTTTCAGAACCGCCGTGGCCGTGAGGACAAGCAAGGAGAACAAAGCTCGAAGACCGCCGGTTAGCAGCCGTAATTTTGTCTTTCTCGAGCAATGAAATTGGGCTGGTATAAGTTGGGCCAGGCCCAGATTCAATGGCGGATCCAAACAGAATAAAAGCCGCAATTTGTCAAACGTCATCTCCTCGGTTTCACCTGCTACTGAATAATGGCGCCTACTTCACCGATAGCTTTGCTTCCATGGCGAACCGCCATTAGTTTCACGTATAGGTGGAGAGAACTGATTGGAATCAACGTTTTTATGGAAACGGGCTATGTCGGTTGTCCGTCTTCCGTACAACAGTGTCATCTATTTTTTATTTCTTCGTATCTTCCTTCTGCATTGCACCGGTGGTCTGAAAACGTGCAGAAACCCTTGTGGTGTTCAAAACACAAAAGGCTGAAACGATGACAGACCCAACAGGTTCATCGGCTTCAGATAAGGGCCAGGAACCGTCTTCTTCATCGGACCAGTAAGTTTTCGTTAATAATCTTGATTGTTCTTGTTCAGGCCGAGTAATTACCTCTGAATGTTTCTGGTTGTCAAACGCCAAGATGGGTTGATGAAGATTTTAGCTGTATCTTACTTCCAGACAAGTGAAAAGTTGGTGCTACATATGTTCCAAAAACTATTGTTCTGGAAATTTTAGTTTTTCTGCAATTCTTTTTATGAGAAAGACAGGATGGGGAAGATTTTAGCATAATCTGTATTGAATTTAGATAAGAGAGAAGATGGAGCTTAAGCATGTTCAGGAATTGCGTTGAATTTGTAGTGTCGATATAACATTAATCATCAATCAAAATTTTGACTGTTCTCAGAGTTTTAAGGTATGTATCCGGATTGAGGAATTACTCTGAACTTGTCTACTATGATTTTTTCAACTATTAATGAAGAAGAAGTGAGTGCCCTTGAGTCCAAATTCCTTGTGTAGTTGTAATATTTTGATTTGATCGACTCATTTTTACTGACCACTAAATCAAGTTTACTAATCATTGAGCTAGAAATTGCAGTTTTTTGTGAGTTATTGTATTGATTCTATCGAACCTTTTGTTTGGAAATAGGAAAAGTACTAAACGGGATTTTTCCACTGCAATTTTGGAACGGAAGAAATCTCCAAATCGCTTAGTTGTTGATGAGGCTATAAATGATGATAACTCTGTCGTTTCTTTGCATCCTGCCACCATGGAAAAGTTGCAGTTCTTTAGAGGAGATACTATTTTATTAAAGGTGATTTTCGTGCTTGTTTTGGGAGACAGTTTCATCTATCCAGGAGAATGATAATTAGTTTACTTGCATTGTTGTTATGATTATAATAGGGGAAGAAGCGGAGAGATACAGTGTGTATTGTACTTGCCGATGAACAATGTGAAGAGTCAAAAATCAGAATGAATAAAATTGTAAGAGCTAATCTCAGAGTTCGTCTTGGAGATGTTGTATCTGTCCATCAGTGTCCTGATGTGAAGTATGGTAAACGGGTTCATATCCTCCCTGTTGATGATACAATAGAGGGTGTTACTGGCAACCTGTTTGATGCATATTTGAAACGTGAGGGTTTTGTACTTTTGTTTTATTATCTCCCCTTGATTTTAGATTATAAAATTTCTGGAAAATGATTGGAATCTAATTCTGATTTATTGCTACTCTTGTTGTTAGCTTATTTCTTGGAAGCATATCGACCAGTAAGGAAGGGTGACCTGTTCTTAGTCCGGGGTGGAATGAGAAGTGTTGAGTTCAAGGTCATAGAAACGGACCCTGGTGAATACTGTGTTGTTGCACCTGATACCGAGATCTTCTGTGAGGGAGAACCCATCAAACGTGAGGATGAGGAGAGATTAAATGAAGTTGGATATGATGATGTTGGAGGTGTCAGGAAGCAAATGGCTCAGATCCGTGAATTAGTCGAATTACCACTTAGACACCCACAACTCTTCAAATCAATTGGTGTAAAGCCTCCAAAAGGGATATTGCTATATGGGCCTCCTGGTTCTGGAAAAACTCTTATAGCAAGAGCTGTTGCTAACGAGACAGGTGCATTCTTCTTTCTTATTAATGGGCCGGAAATAATGTCAAAGTTAGCTGGTGAGAGCGAAAGTAATCTGAGGAAGGCATTTGAGGAAGCAGAAAAGAATGCCCCCTCGATTATATTTATTGATGAGCTTGATTCCATTGCTCCAAAGCGGGAGAAAACGCATGGAGAAGTGGAAAGACGTATCGTGTCCCAACTTCTTACCTTGATGGATGGCCTCAAGACTCGAGCACATGTTATTGTTATTGGAGCAACTAATAGACCCAATTCAATTGACCCTGCTTTGAGGAGATTTGGAAGATTTGATCGGGAGATTGATATTGGTGTACCTGATGAAGTAGGACGATTGGAAGTCCTTAGGATCCATACAAAGAACATGAAACTTGCAGAGGATGTGAGATTCTTTCTAATGTTGCCTCACATAACTTTTCAGTAAACATATTTTCCATGTAAAACCTTTTTTTTAAGAAGCTGGTCTTTGTACCAGGTTGATCTTGAGAGAGTTGCAAGGGATACCCACGGTTATGTTGGTGCCGATCTAGCCGCTCTTTGCACTGAAGCAGCACTCCAGTGTATTAGGGAGAAAATGGATGTCATTGACTTGGAAGATGAAACAATAGATGCTGAGGTTTTGAATTCCATGGCTGTATCCAATGAACATTTCCAAACTGCTTTAGGGTCATCTAATCCATCGGCCTTGCGGGAAACTGTGAGTCTGCTTTCTTACTTTTTTCTCTGAAAAAACTACTTTCTTATCTTGTTAGAGATTGTGGTTAGTTTGGCGTAAAATTGCCTCTAGTGTTGTCTTCCTTTTCAACTGACTATGCTGTCGTAAAAACTTCAAAAGTTGCCTTTTGCTTTTAGGTTGTGGAGGTTCCAAACGTGTCATGGGATGATATTGGTGGGTTGGAAAACGTTAAAAGAGAGCTCCAGGAGGTTTGTGCACTGTTTTATATTTTGAAGTCATAATTTTAAGCTTTTGCCTCGCTTTTTTACCCCTCGAACTCGTCTCTATGTGGTTGTTTTGTGGCAGACTGTCCAATATCCAGTGGAGCATCCTGAGAAGTTTGAAAAATTTGGCATGTCACCATCCAAAGGTGTTCTCTTTTATGGTCCCCCTGGCTGTGGTAAAACGCTACTTGCTAAGGCAATTGCCAATGAATGCCAGGCCAACTTTATAAGTGTGAAAGGACCTGAGTTGCTGACGATGTGGTTTGGTGAAAGTGAGGCAAACGTGAGAGAGATATTTGACAAGGCTCGTCAGTCGGCTCCTTGTGTACTATTTTTTGATGAGCTCGATTCTATAGCAACTCAGGTTCTAAGTCTTCAAGCTTCAACATATATTTGACCAATTCTTATTTCTTATCAATTATTTACAATTAATATCACTCCTTAACTTTAAAAGTATGCTTTTATATATATGTATGTATGTAGGTATGTACGTATGTCGTATGTGAGCGAATTTCAGATTTTTTATATATGTTTAAAAGATAAGATAAATCAGTTTGATTTTCACAGCGTGGTAGTTCTGTTGGAGATGCTGGTGGTGCAGCAGACAGAGTCTTGAACCAACTTCTTACAGAAATGGATGGCATGACTGCAAAGAAGACTGTGTTCATAATTGGGGCAACAAACAGGCCAGACATTATCGACCCCGCTCTGCTGAGGCCGGGACGTCTGGACCAATTAATATACATCCCACTCCCTGACGAGTCTTCTCGTCTTCAAATCTTTAAAGCGTGTCTGCGAAAGTCGCCAGTGGCGAAAGATGTCAATTTGTCAGCTCTTGCACGGTATACCCATGGCTTCAGTGGAGCTGATATCACTGAAATATGTCAGCGTGCCTGCAAATATGCCATTAGAGAAAATATTGAGAAGGTACTTCTTTACCAAAAATGTATTTCTACAGTTTGATGTGGCAGCAACTTTGACTCTGAGTGAACATCTTTTACTTGAATTTCTTGCTCGTTTGAAAAACCATTCTTTAAAAGATTGGTAAAATGATTGGACTCGTGTTTGATAACCATTTTGTTTTTTGGTTTTCTATTTATGAAAATTATGCTTGTTTCCTCCCATTTTGTTGGGGAAGCTTTTCATCCCACTTAAAAGCACAAGTTTCGTTTGGCTTTTGAAAAACGTTTTCAAAATGTAGGTAATTTAAGAAGAAAATTATCTGTTTATAAGTTTAATTTTCAAACACTCAGAGAATTAAGGTTAACAAATTCTTTGTTCTGAACACTGGTAGTTCTGATGATACGTCATCCATGTGGTGATTTTCTAATCAACTCGTTTCTTCAAAAATTCTTTCACTGACTACGTTAAGTGTTTGCTTCTTATACTCAAATAATTTCATCTCTTTCATTTTTACCCATTTATATTTTCACTATTTTCTTCATCCTCAATACTGTTTATCTCACTAACCCTGATCATTGCTGCCTAACCAATTGCAGACCAGTCATTCCTTTATCTCTTTTTAGCTGATAAGGCCAAAGCTGAAAATAGAAAACAACTGAAAACACTACAATCTGACATAAACATAGGACCTTGAAGAAAGACTTGCGTTTTTTTCATGGAAAAAATTAGAACTCTTCAGTGACAAGCGTAGTAATAAAGGTCCTCGTGAAATGAGAAACCATGTTCTTTCACTGTGGCTGCCTCAAGCCTTTTTTTTTTTTTTTTTTTTTTTCTGAAGATGTCTTTTCCCTTCCATCAAAACTGAAACCAACGTACTTTTCTTTAAAGTTAGCATTTACACTAACTTCTTGACTCTACTTGTTCTTAAAATAGTTGTAATCTGCCAAACACTTTCTTTCTTTAGCCTGTGCTGGTTTGAGTTCTTGACTCTATTTTTGCTTAAACTAGTCAGCATTTATGCTAAATGTCGTGAATTAGAAAGGTGATTCTTTTTTAGTTTTGCCTTCTTCATTTTATGTTTAGTGATATCTGCACATTGAGATCTGAAATTCCCAACACCAGATGGATGTTATTAATTTATATTGCCTCATTACTTTAAAAAATTACATTTTGGAACTATACTTATTTACTTTTATCTGTAACTTGTTTTTATCCACGAAATGGGTATCAGGATCTCGAAAGGGAGAGAAAGCAAGGTGAAAACTCGGAAGCCATGGAAGAAGATGAGATCAACGATATCTCGGAGATTAAGGCAGCACATTTTGAGGAGTCAATGAAGTATGCTCGCCGAAGTGTGAGCGATGCAGACATCAGGAAGTACCAGCTCTTTGCTCAGACCCTACAGCAATCTCGTGGGATTGGTTCTGAGTTTCGGTTCCCTGATCGAAACGACAATGTGGCAGCAGGAGCTGCCGACCCATATGCTTCCACCATGGGTGCTGGAGATGATGATGATCTTTATAGCTGAAGTGAAAACCATCCAGTGCAGGAGGAGTTTGTATGGTTTTTCTTCTGTAAGCGAGATTTTAGTGCTTTTAATGGGTTTTCTTCTCTTGTAATGAAGTGGTTAAGTGAAGAGACTTGTGTTGTTGTAGACACTTTCTTAGAAACGTCTTTCTATGTAAATAAGGGAATGTGGAACACATCATGACTTCTGAGTAGACATCTCTTGGCTCTGAATTCTGGAAATAAAATTAAAGGCAGTAACAAATTTGAAAGGAAAAAAGAAAAAATTAAACAGTACATACTTAGAATTTATAACTAAATTAATTTATACTACTTATTAATATTATATTTGAAATTTGTCCATACAAATGTGGAGAATTCTTCAAATATTAGACTAATGATGAACGAAATTTAAATAAAATATTAATTGAAGAAAGCTTAATAGATAAAATTATAAGTTCTCACCAAATAAATCATTCAAAATATAATAATATATATATAAACCGATATACTTATCAAATTTGGTTATATTTTGATTTATTCTACTATATTATATTTTATAAATATTTTTATCAATTTTATTATTTATAATAATTTTTCTTAAATCGATACCATTTGTAGTTCAAATTTTGTGATGAAATAAATTTCATGACTTTGTCATTGTACTTTATTATTACATATTTATCTGTTTAGATTTGAGCATATGGGTGGGCCATGCCGATTACGGGGACTCGGGCAGTCGGGCAGTTGGGGAATTAGGGGGAGAAATGCACGAAATTTTAAGCAGAGGGAATCTTTTTTCTTTTTTCTCTTTTTTAAATATTAAATTCTTTTTTATTTTAGGGCTACGGTAGGTCTAGGGAATAGGACAAACAATAGGGCAAAACCAAAAGTAAAAAAAAAAAAAAAAAAATTCGCGTGTGGGTCCCACCCAGCAAAAGAGGCTGCGGTTTTGGTGGTGATATGAAGTGGCACGTGCGTCACGTGACGAGGAGCCTCCCTTCCCACGTGCCGAAGCGACCTTTAAAACAAAGGCATTCGTCCCCGAGCCTCCCCCAGACATGCCAACACGACACGACGTCGTTTCTTTCACCCCACATGATTGGTCTCACTCTCATCTTTCTTTTTTTTGTTTTCATATGTAACACAAATCCTTGCTTGTAGAAACAGATAGAATCTCTTCGTTTAGTTGGTACAATTACAAGTGTGATTTTCATATTAATTTCTTTTAGTTTTTAATAGCTTTTAATATTTTTATTCTTTTTTATTTTTATTTATTGATTAAGAGATTTTAACAAATAGGTTTTTGACTGATATTTTTTTTAATTTTATTGAATCTAATTTTTTTATTTTCTGTCGGGTAGACTTATGAAAAAATATTCAAAAAAATCAATTACCTATTACATATTAAATTAAAGTTGACGAGGTTTCGAGAGTTTGAAGAGTAGATTTTCGATACATGGAGTTCTATCGAATATTAAAAAAGAAACAAAATTCAATTTAAACAATTATTTTCGAAACATTTGATAGTATATTATAAACTATTATTGATTAATTTATAAACTATCTGTAATATACATTTTTTAATATAATCATAACAATCGAGTTTATAAGAGAAAATACTATAGTTATTGTTAATGTTAATGCTTTTATCTTTTTAACAGAGTAATACATTATAAAATTTCAAATTCAAAATTTGAATGCACTATAATTTACGCAATTTGAATTACATAATTAAAAAACAAATTTCGAAAATAATATTTTTAATAGACTTGTTATTGGACTCAATAATCAAGTGCATGTGAGGATCTTAGCTTGAGGCATGCTTCATGCTTCAAAACTATATATATATGGCCAAACTACTGTTCCTATATATGTGACTTTGCTCTTAGTGATGAATAATTGATTTTGTTTCATTTAACAATAATTGATCTATTGTTCTTTGAAAAGAATATAATAATTGATATATTATTCCCCAGCATCATATCTTAATTAATAATATACAATTATTAAAAAAATTAATAATATACAAGTTAATTTGTTTTCTCGATAAATTTTCTTATCGTGGTGATAATATTTTGGAGTTATATCAATTTAAATATTGAGTTAATAATTATATTAATACAAACATTGAATTTTCGTAAGTATATCAATTTACAGTAGTTATTATACGTTATATCTGGATAAACATAGTGTGACTTATGATTTTACCAATTAAATTCCTTAACTCCGTAGAGAATTAATTTAAACTCTCAATTAGCTTTTATTTGAATTTTTTCCTTATGTCAATTTTAATTATCCATGTTATTGATTCAATCGGCGTTTGAAGAAATCTACACATATTTGACAATTAATGCATGGATGATTTTCAAAGTAAATAGTAGACAATCATTTAGATTGACTGGCTTATGAAAATTTAAGATTTTGATTGACTGGAATTATAAATTTCACACAATATTAGTAGAATAAATTTGGAGGAATGTATATATTGATACATTAACAAAAATTTCACACTTTTTTGCACTTAAAAACACTTATTTAAACACTTAAAAAGTCAATCAAAACGAACTTTTAAATCGATACAACTATTAATTCAATGTTTTAATAAATACAATTTTAAAATTTGAGGTAGAAATGTACCTTATATATTTTGTGTAGGGGTGAGCATGATAGACCAAAAAATCTAGCCAACCGACCAAAATCAACCGAGCAAGGTGATCGATCGTAGATTAATTAGGAGGGATTCGATCGGATGTCAATTTGGAAAAAATCCAAACCCACGACAATTCAAAAAAATTTGAAAGACTTAAACAACCTAAATCGATCGACCGACTGACCAACAGTTAATTTGTATACTCCTTTATAATCGAAATTCGTTCAAACATTTATTAAATCGACTTCAGTCGACCAACTCGCTCCTAATTCCGTGAACTTTCAATCCAAAAAACCAAACATAACTAGAGAAAAGAAAGTAAGGGAAAATGGTGTACTTCAAATAAACCCAATCATTGGGATTTCTCAAGTTCTTTACTACCACATATTATTTGCCCCTTTGTTTTTATTATTTCATTTATAATATTCCCTTTCACTCTCACTCCACAGTTCACAACTACACAACACACAAATCAACCAAATAACCTTACCAACGTGCACACGCCCACTAAGCCTTCATTTCACCGCCCATCTTCCATAACCACCGAATTTAAAACAATTATTATTCACTTATAATTATTTTATTTGTCCGGTTCGTTATCGTCTGTCTGTCTATTTACACTGGACTGTGATTACTAACAAATTTAGTATAATTCTAGAAAGACTTCGAGCTCCCCTCAACTTTATGCTCTTTATATAATACACATACAAAAAACTGAAATAATACCAATATAAAAAATAGTTTAAAATTATCTCCTAGTCTCCCTTGAACTCGGGTTCAAGTCCCATCCTGATATAGACATTTGTGTCTCTCTATCGTGAAGATAAATGATGATATTTTACTATACTTGTAAATATATTTTTATAAATATATTTATTTATTTATTTATTTTTAAAAACAATTATTCACTTAAAATATTGACTTACCATCCAAGCAAAAGCCCAAATGTAAAATATCCCTTCTATTATTATTCCCTCTCTTATCAATTCTTTTTATGTGCCGTTCCCTTTTCTCTTTCCTTTGATGCTGACGTGTCTCTCTATTTTATTACACTAATACTCAAACCTTTTTAGGCAAAGTAGAAATTGGATTTCTTGAAGGGACCTTTGAAGCAATTTGGTTGAATTTTTAAGTTTATTTGATAGACGATTAATGTTTGGAAATTTATTCTAGTTGAATAGATATATGTTTGATAGCCGATTCAAGATAAGATTTTTGAAAATTGCATATTGCAATAATTATTGTTTATAAAAATAGTGTAACAAGTCTAAATAAAACATCAATGATATAAATGATGATTTACAAGTAACCAATTTATATGACATTAACTTAGTTTAGCGATAATTGACATGATTTTTTATGTTAGAGATGGTCGAATCTCGATTTTTACAATTATTGGACTAAAAAAAACAATAATAACTTATTACTTTTTAGACCGCGATAAAATATAGACCGATCATAGAAAATCATCCATGAAAAACAACACGTGTCCTCCAAATTAATAATGAATTTACAAAATATATATAAATATATCCTTTTTTTTTTCTCCATCTGTTAAAAAAGAAAAAAGGAAGAAGGGAGCCTAAAATCTAAATCCCTTACATTGCCCTTTCTAATTATCCCAAAAATGCATTAATCTTAATCTTAATATTTCTTGCTAAATGCATAAATCAAAAGCCTAATTATAAATAATGTAACGAAAAGCCTAATTATAAATTATAACGAATATTATTATTTGCGTGGAATATATGCGCTTGACGATGACAACGAAGCATAAGAGCACCTCGACGATTCTTGAAGGGGTAATGTGAAAAGTAAATGACTCGCAGGAGCCATAGAAGAGGAGGAAGAAAACGATGTTGTTGTATCAAAACTTGTTGCATTGCTATTCTTTCGTGGAGGCTTGTCAGCGGCCTCCGACGCTGTCCCAAGTTGGTCCTGTTGGATCTCTCGTAAAAGAGCCGCCACGTCTTTCATCGTTGGTCGATCTTCAGAGCGATCACTAGTGCAAAGTAAAGAGATTCCTAATACCTGTAGAATCTCTTGTACTTGCGAGTCAGGTTGACCCTGAAGTTTCGAATCCAAGATCAAAACCGGATCCTTCTTCTTCTTTAAATGGTCTCTTACCCATTGAATCACATGTTGGCCCTCTGCAAACGACGAATCCGCTGGCTTTTTGCCCGTTATTATTTCTAACAAAACGACACCATAACTATACACATCGCTCTTTTCTGTGATCCTTAGCATGCATCCGTATTCTGCAAAGCATAATTTATTTATTTAATAAATCATAATAGTAAACAAATTAATGAAACCAAAAAAAGAAAAACATTTTTCTCTAGAAGTATTTAAATTTTTTAATTAATTAAAAATTTGAAAAATGAAAAGTGCAAATTTCCAAATGAAATGACATGCAAATCTTTCCAACCTCTCATAAGTCACAATCCTCCTGTCCCATTTCATTCTTATCCCCCTCAATTTACACCTATTATAGCTGACACTCACTCTACTGTCTAATATTAATTCAGTTTTATTATATATATACACACACAAGTTGCAAATTTGTTACTTTTTCTTAAATTATTTATTATTATAATTTTTGTCCCATTATTTTACACCCAAATTATATATTTTACTTGAGTAGTTTTATTATTTTAAATAATTTATTATAAAAATTATAATTATTTATAAAATGGTAAAATTTTGCCCAAATATAGCAAAGAAGTGAAACTTAAAAGCTACTATTAAAAATTGAAAAATCAATTTTGAACTCCCAAAAATTTACTTAAACAACCTCTTGACAACTAAAAAACGACAATGAAGCTTTATCACTGACATCGTTTGTAAAACACTCCTAAACTATTTAAAAGCGAACATAAAAATTGAAATTAATAAAAAAAAATTATTTTTGGTGTATGTTTAAATTATTATAATTTTTTCAATAATTTGAGTAATTTTGTTATTTAACACAAATATATTTAACATAATATTAAAAAAATGATTTACAAAGTAGACAAATGCCAATAGCTCTATTTTTTCGAAATGATTAATGAATAAAAAAGATCAAATATGTCCTTATAGTAATTTTATTTTATTGTAGTAATTAATCTAGAACTTACCAGGTGCAAAATAGCCGTAGGAGCCAGCGAACTGTGGGTTCGCGGAAGACGAACCGCTTGGACCATCTTCAACCAATCGAGCGAGCCCAAAGTCCGCCAAACACGCCTCGTAGCGATCCCCCAACAGAATATTGTGAGCCTTCACATCCCGGTGCAATATCGCCGGCACGCAGTCGTGATGCAAATAAGCCAATCCCTCCGCCACGCCCAGCGCTATCTTGAATCTACTTTCCCAGTCCAGACCCACGCGCCCATTCCCTTCGTGTAGCAACGCGCCCAAATTCCCATTCGGCAGGTAGTCGTAGAACAGCAATTTCGTCCTCCGATTCGCTCCCCACCCTAGCAATCGGACGATGTTCCGATGCCGGATCCTCGCCAATGTTGCGATTTCAGATGAAAACGCCGCTGCCGAGAACTTATCCGATGATCGGAATCGCTTCACGGCAATTATTAATCCTGATGAGATGCATGCTCTGTACACAACGCCGGTCTTGCCACGGCCGATGACGTTTGCCGGCGTTAAGCACTTGATTACGTCGGAGATTGAGAGGTCGAGCTTCTGGTATAGTGTCACTTCCCAACCTGAACCAAGCTCCAAGTCGCTGTCGAAGGCGGTGTCTGGATCTTCACCGCGGGACCCATTGAAGCATCTTTGACATGAATGTCTATCTTTGAGGATGATATAAACTGCTGCTAATAGCAATGCACACGCCGTGCACAGTAACACCACCATGGCAACTCGAGCCGCCAGTGTGTGGTGACCGCTGCTGCTGTGGTTGTCGGTGTAGCATTTTTCGCCGGCGAAGCACAAGTCCGGGTTATCCGATAGGACGCTCAGAGGGAGCTGCGTGAAGAATGGCGTCTCTGGTACGCGTCCTGAGAAATTGTTGTGTGATACATTGAGGACTACGAGATTTTGCAGGTCTGCGAGAATGTGGAGGTCGCCTGAGAGTTGGTTGTAAGAGAGGTCCAATGACCCTAGCTTGTCTAAATTTGCCAACTCCGATGGAATCTCGCCGGTTAGCTGGTTTAAGCTCAGATTGAGACTAATTTCTAATGAAGGAATCTTGCCTAAGCTTGGAGGAATGTTTCCGGAAAGCTGATTGCAACTTAAATCCAGTAACTGAAGTTTCAAGCAGGAACCGATTTCAGTCGGTATAGGTCCAGAGAAGCAGTTGTTTGAGAGAACGAGTTTCGTAAGCGAGTTGAAAGATCCAAAACTCGGATTCGGCGACCCTTCGATAAGATTATTAGAGAGATCAACGTACTGGAGGGAAGAAAGCTGGTTGAATTCTTGTGGAAGAAATTTTAGAGAGTTGGAATGCAAATCGAGGAATGTCAAGTTTCGACAGCCTGAAATCTCCGAAGGCAACGCTCCAGTGAGGCGATTGTTTCCTAGGTCCAGGAAAATCAAGTTCTTCAGATTCCCAATCTCCGGTGGAATTTCTCCGGTGAGCTTGTTGTTGTTAGCTCTGAACCGAAACAGAGCCGAACAGTTACCTATTGCCGGCGGTATCACACCGGAGAGGTTGTTGGAAAGAAGCAGGAGCTTGGAAAGTTTTTTCAACTGGAAAATTCCCGTCGGAATTGAACCTGTCAAGGCATTCAGTGATAAATCCAACGCCTCGAGATTGCGACAATTACAAATGGTAGGTGGAATACTTCCCTCAAGCTTGTTTTGCCACAAGAACAGCAATGTAAGATTGGTGAGATTTCCCAATTCAGAGGGAATCGTACCAGTGAGCTGGTTGTTATCAAGCTCGATGTGGGTGATTCTCGGACAATTTCCGATCTCCTTCGGAATCTCACCGGATAATTGATTTGTACTCAACTGCAATTCTTGAAGCAATGTTAAATTCCCAAATGTTGAAGGAATGCTTCCCGTCAGAGAATTAATTGAAATGTCAATGACGAACAATTGGTCACACCTACCGAGCTCCGGCGGTATTACACCGACCAAATTGTTCTGCCATATTAGCACACTCTGAAGATTCTGTAACCTTCCTAATGTGCTTGGGATTGAACCGGAGAGCGAATTCTCGTAGAGATAGATGTTTTGAAGCTCAGTGCAGTCACCAAGTTCATAAGGAATCTGGCCGGAGAGAAGTGCAGTATAGATTGCCAATGTTTGAAGCTTCTTGAGTCGGCCAAGACTAGATGGAAGAACGCCGGAGATGCTTGTTTCAGCTAAACCAAGAATCACCAACCTACTGCAATTACCAATTTCTTCCGGCACAGAACCATGTAAGTTCTTATTCCCTCCAGCTCTAATCACTTCAAGCTGCTTCAAATTCCCTATGCTAATGGGAATTTCATCACTTAACTGATTATCATACAGAATCAGCTCCTTCAAATTTGTGAGATTTCCGATACCTGCAGGTATTGACCCTTCGAGTAGATTTGAATTGAGGTAAAGCTGTTCAAGATCTACCAAATTGCATATTTCACTTGGAATTTCTCCAGTTAAGCCATTGTCACTGAGTTCCAAGGTACGCAACTGGGTAAGAGCACTGATCTCTTTAGGAATTGAACCAGTGAGATTCACTCCAGACAAGACAAGCCTGCTCAAGGATGACAATGGAGAGAAATTCAATGGAAGCTTTCCAGGTAAGTTCACGTATCTCAATACTACTTCCACGACTTCTCTGTTTCTATTGCAAGTGATTCCAAACCACCCACATGGATTTTCATTGTTGGGGTTCCAATTATATAGAGCCTCATTTGATCCATTAAAACTTAGCTTCCAATTGAGTAGAGCTTGACCCTGTTCATTAATGGCGGAAACTCCAGAAGGGAAGAAAGGATATAAGACTGAAAAACAAAGGATTAGGATAGATGAGGGGAGGGTCCATGAATTTACAGGCATTAGCATTACAACTAAACTACAAACTCCAATGAAAGGAGAAACAAGAAAGTGGGTTTAAGCCTAGGGAGTGCCAAAAACAAGAGAAGCCAAATCATGTCTTGCGGTCTACGATGTCTTAAATTAGATACCCTATAAACTATTAAAGCAATAAACAATTCAAAATGCCTGAAATCCTGGGATCCAAGAAGAACAGCTAGGCCATGATAGTTGTGCAGAGGGAAAATGGAATTTTTGGTTGGCGTTTCCTTTGTAGTTTTTTATTAATAAAGATGAGAGGTGGGAGGAAGGTGGAAAACTGTATTTTAATTCAAAGAACTACAAAAAAGAGAGAGAGATATATATAAGGAGAAAGAGAAGGGCACAAATCACAATGAAAGCTAAGTGATTTTGCTTTACATAGTTAACAATGGCCCTTTGAGAAAACTTTTTACCAACAGTTATTCGAATTAAAGGCCAGATATAAAATAAAAAAAAAAAGTTTGGGGTTTTTGTCACTGCATTGCTTTCAGGCCAACCAGGTGGTCTTAAACCATCATGGCCCAACTTTATGTGAAAGCGTTGTTGTTGTGTTGCTAACCATTCTGCTGATTTTAAAAGTTTAAGTGATTATATTGCTTTTCTTCACGTTTTTAACCTTAATAAGGCTGTTTTTTTTTTGGGGTTTGTTTTTTTCGATAAAGATTTAATCAATTATGTTGCTGTATAGATTTTATTTTTCTACTTGTTTTATAAAGGGTCTCTTTTCTTAAAGCAATACAATTTATTTTTCATTTTTTTAAAGATTTAAGTGTAAATTTGGTGTTACAATTTAGTCGGCACATATTTTTTTAACCTCTTTTAATATAATAATCAGGTTGGATACCACGGGTCCTACTTGTTAATTTGGAAAATAAGTAGGGGAGTCTATTTGTCTTAGTTTATAGTCGTGGAACGTCAACTAGTATGATTTTCCTCAACAGGAAAAAAAAAAAAAAAAAAAAAAAAAAACTCTATATAATCAACTTTTAGAGGGACTATTTATGAAGTCTAATCCAACTATAGAGATTCAATTCCAACTTTTCTAAAACTTTACAGACTAAATTTTAACTTTCTCTATTTGTGATTTCATTTTTATCCTTTTTAACTCTCTAGTTTGGTTATTGCTTTATTGGTACTAAAATATCTCTCTTGTTGGGCCTTAGTTTTCCACTGACTTAGCTTCCCTTATCAATATATGCTATTTGCTACAACCTCCTCCAGAATCAAACAAATAACTCCCAGCTCCTTCATTATCATTGGAAGATTTATATATATATATATATATATATATATATGTATATATATATATATATATTGGTCTAACTTTATACTGTCAAGTTTGGCAATACCAGAAACAGTGCTTAACAGATTTGAATCCCGAATCATTCACATGGCATAACTCTAAATCTAAGATTTATGAACAGATCTGGGAAGGAAAGACAGAGGTTTGGATCTAAAAATATATATATAATAGGATAAAAGATGCGAATGCCTGTGAATCTGCTGAATAACTCTTTTTTATTTCACTTTTTTTTTTTTTTTTTGTGAGACAAAATGATGAAGTGAAAATTCCCCACTAGGAGATTTTTCAGTAGAAAATTTCAAGACGTCATGTGATTTTTAGATAAAATAAAGAAATAGGCCAATCCAAAATTTAGAATCACAATTTGGATTTTGGGTTTTTATTATAGAAGGAAGTCACTATCCTTGTGCCTATCTCGTGATCATGATGTGGATTTATGTTATTTTAATCACTCTATTTAAAATTTTGTGTTTGTTTTCTTCTCCAACAAGGGGGTGGGAGCAATTTTAAAACCCAATAAAGCTTGACTTAGGACAGCCTTTTGGTGAAGATAATCAAAGTCTTTTCTCCCTCACTCTCTCTCTCTCCTTCTTTTCCTTTTTTTGTAGTCTTTACTGTCATTTTTTCATAGAATCAATTTTTGAAAAGGGTAGCAACACCTTCAATTGATGTGGAATAGATGTGATTAATTATGAGTTCGAAAGGAAAGGATCTTGTATATGTTTATTTTCTGAGATACGAAGTCATTTCTATCTGGAAAAATGGATGTGTTATCTTGCGCTACAAACAACAATTTGTATTCTACACAACTATTTAAGATTGTGACCCTAATGATTAGAGAAATGCACTATATAAACTCTGTCCTTCCTCTGTCATGTGAATGCTAATACGTTGTCAGTGAACCACGCTAATACATGTGTCGATATTCTCGATTCTTTTTCGTTTTTTGTATTCTTTACTTGTCAATTTTATATCAGCGTTATGACAAAAACAAAATTGATTTTAAGAAAAGAACACAAGGATTTATGTAGTTCACCAACAATGTATTAACTATATTTACAAGTAGAAGAGACTACAAGAAAAATACTTATATTGAGGCATTACTAGAATTAGAGGGTTTATATATGGGAGACACCCTTCTACACTCTAGGTCCAAAAACGTAAAGTACATCAATTTAGATTTCGAAAACGTTGTCCCTATACTTGATCATTTGAAGTGACAAATAATAGATTCACGGTATTCATGTGTTATACTGCATTGTTTTATCTTTCATAGCTCTGTCTGAGAGTAGTGTTAGGACAATGGTCTTGTCAGTCTGATTTCCTAGCTCCTCTTGCATCTATGTAAAATAAACATGGGCTGTCTCAATAATTGTAAATTTTATGGGGGAATTTCAAATTCCCCATTATTGTTTTTGAGACACAACTATAATAATTTGGAACCATCTATCTAGAACTCTCATGCAATTATACAAAATGATGTTGCTCCATAATTAGCTAAGATACATTCTGCCTTTTGCTATTTGTACAGATCAGTTTGACATTCCTTGTTTCCAATAGGGTAGAATTGAATTTTAGATAAGTTTCATTATTTGACACTTGGAAAAGATGGGGATGACTGATTAGATATTTACTTTCCACTTCTACCACAACCCCACTCTAAATATTATTATTCTATTTTATTTTTTAATTTAACTCCGACACGGTTGACTTTTTAAATGATAATTGTTGTCTATATTTATTGAGTTAGACGCAGATAGTATTATTGACGTATTTGCTTTGTTTGATTCAATGAGAAAACTAATCTTTTTTATTTGGTTGGTTGTGGATTTGAAAATTATTTTAAAATTGAATCGAACTGTTTATATATATATATATATATCCAAAAATCAATTTTAGAAATCGAACTGAATTGAATATTCAAAATCGAAGTTTTCATTCGATCATGCAAAATCGATACAAAACTATTATATAATTTAAACGTTGTTATGTTTGTACTATGACATGGTTAAATTGATTTCAATTCTACTCAACTTCGATTTTTTATTAATTCAACACAATGTGAAACTAGAGTATTTTGAGAATCCATATCCATAAGTCTACCTCATGTAATAATATTTGATAGGTATTGCAAATAAATTGTAATATTTTGTTATATTTGTAAATATTCTTAAAATTTTTGTCATTTGAAATAACTTTTCTATAAAATATAAAAATTCAAGAAGAACAACCGATTTTGTGTACGTTTGGATTAACTTTTTAAATATTTAAAAAAATATTTATAACACTTAGAAAGTCAACTGGAGTACATTCTTTAATTATTATTTTCTTAAAATATCCATACACCCTCACCAACCCAGCCTTCTTTACCTATAATCAAATAATTAATATTGAATGTCCAATAAAAATGAAAAGTTACCTTTTTAATTCTTTTAGCTTTTGACCGAGTTTAGTTTTCTTTTTTTTTTCCTATATTTTAAAATGTTATATCTTAAAACTATAACGCTGATTTCAATTTAGTGTTTAAATTTTTAAAATGTTACAATTTTATCGTTTGCATTTGAGTTTTGTTTTAATGTGATCCATTGATTTTAAGATTTACGTTTTGATTTTTTTACCAAATAGTCATATCACTTCAATTTTCAATGTCAATGTCTACTAATTATTAATTTTAAAGAATTATGATATAAAAATTTAAAATTAATTTTAATAATGATGAAAAGTTAGTGAAAACTTAATTAATTACAGTTCTTTTAGATTAATTAATGCTCATTAACACTAAAGACTAAAAGTGAGTGTTTAATTATAAAAAAAAATCAATGTTAAAAGTATAAATCTTGAAATATATTGACTAAATTAAAACAAAACGCAAATCTCAATAATGGAATTATATCATTTGGAAACATATGGACTAACTTGAAACTCAAGAAAGTGTAACATTTGAAACTTACACACCGAATAGAAACTAAGCTCAAAATCTAGAGATTAAAATATTTTTTTTTTCAAAATTTTAATTTATAGGTAAATGAGTACCCTAAACCACAAACCCTAAATCCTTCCGATAAACAAGTAACTTCTCTTCTCGTGATATATATGGATGTCTGTGAAAATTGAACCCCCTGCATATATGAACTTGAAAAGTGATATGTAAATTGGGAAAATGAAAAGTCTAAATTCCAATTGCTTCTCTTAGAGCAATAATTGAGCAAATATGAGTAATAAAATAAAAATGGCCTCCATTATATGTATCATGAATGCCTCATGGCAGATGCTTGTAAGTCAAACACTTCCACAGCATAAATGACTTTCTTTTTTCTTTTTCTTTTTAAAAATTTTATATTTAAATGACTTTTTGAATTTATTTCTTTATTTTTCTTTTATGTTATATGTAAATGACTTTTTTTTTCTTTTTTCTTTTTTATATATCTTTACATATACATACATACACACACACACACACATATATATATATATATATATATAAAGACTTTTTTTTTTCTTTTTCCCTTTCTGCGTTGATGTCCCATTTTAGCTTCACAACAAATCCTCATAAATCGGAAAAATGTCCCTCACTAAGTTTAATACTCTTCTCACCAATTATTTTGTCAAATAATCAATATTCAAACTATAGTGAAAGTTATTGTTCAATTTAAATAATAATTAAATTATATCATTAATCCACCTTGTATTTGATAATTGTGTCATTTTCCAATTTAACAAGAAGATTTTTGAAAATTAAAAAAAAAAAAATTAAACACTAATTTGAAACAAAACATGAAAATATGTAAAAAGAAAAAAAAAAGAAAGACAATCTTTTTAATTCAATAAATTTGAAGACGAGTAATCCAACCCTAAACCCTAAATATATAATATAAGAATGAAATTGTTTTATAATATTACAACTTTTGTTTTCGTTGAAAAAGAAAAATGCAATAAACAATCATCAAATCACTCTAAAATTGGAGAACAGAACAAATGTTTTTTCGAGAATCGTACAACTAAAGAATGTGAAAAAACGTCAATTCTTCTTCTTCCTAACTTTTAACTTCAAAATTGATGCACGAGCATTATGTCAATTGTGTAATGCTTATCTTTTATTTATTTGTTTATTTATTTTGTTATAAAAAACATAAAATAGAAATACTTTCATCTTGATGACCATGCACTTAATTTCCTCCCATTGTGGGTTTTTAATTAATGGATCTTTAATCGAACCCTTAGCTTTTATTCTTTCGGCTCTCAAATGAGCTTTTTGTTTTTATTTTGTCTCTTTTGGACCAAATTTCGACTTTTTTTTTTTTTCTTTTTATTGTATTGTTTTATATGTTGGCCTTTTGAATTGTGGTTGAACCCTAGAGTCAATCTAGAAACTTCATTATTCCATTCTTTAGTCACATATCAAGGTTAAAAACATCATAAAAGCAACTTACAAAAACATAACTTTATGATTTTCCCATGCAAAAAAAAAAAAAAAAAAAAAAGTTCATATATCCATTTTAATAACTCTAAAATCTTATCCTTACAAAGTGAAAACCTTATGAAAAAAAAAAAAAACAACTAATTAAGTGAGCCATCAAGGACCATAGCTCGAATGACATATAACATTCGTTAGTAACCCATTATATTTGTAATTTGAATCTCCCATCCGAATTAGAAAATAAGAAAAAATAAACTTTTTTTTACTCTTCGTTATTGTTTTGGCATTTGGGGAAATTTGGTCGTTTTTTGTTCAATTTTGTTTGAACTTGTTTATTAAAAAAACAAACAAAATCAAAATAGGAACTATTGTTGAAGTTCCCTTTTAGTTTCGTTTCATGTGAATTCAAAAATCCTTTATTAGATGTCATGAGATTTTGTTTCAAACTAGTAACTTAATTTTTTCAATGTGGGATTCTCGATAGCACTCTCTATTAGTTGATCTTAAATCTTGTTCTTAGATATATATATATTGAAAGTTTAAGATTAAAATAATTGAACTTGAAAGTTCATGAATTGAAATTGACTTTTTTGAAATTCTAGGTCATAAAATTGTTTGAATTCTAGATCAATTGATGGAGGTATTTGCATTCCTACTTTGGTTAGTCTCAAGTTCCATCGGTTACCAAAGTGAGTTTAGTTTAACTCAACTCAACGGTAATTAACATGATTTTTTAACTTCGAAGGTATCGCACAATTGGATAAAAAAAAAAAAAGGAGCTCCATTAGGGTTTAAATCTTGGAATGGGGTTTTCTATTCCAATGGACTACTTTGTAAATGGGACCAAAAGATCCAAATTTGGCTTTAGGGGTTAACTGAACATTGAAAATGGGCCGGCACAATCCAGCCCAAAGTCGTTATTGTCTTATGGGCCACATATACCGAGGGCCCAACGGGAATCATCGACACTCGTAGTCGTTGTCATCGTCCGTCGATATTGTTCTCCAGAAAAATAATTTAATTTTGAAGCTTGAAGCAAATTTGGCGGGCGAACGAGTGTACAGCAACTTCTTTGCTCTGTGAAAGAATGGAGAACAAGGCGACTGATTCTGTTCGTGCGAGGATAGAGAAACTTCGAATTGTTCGTGAAAATGAAATTCCAGTTCAGCAGCAAAAGATGGAGTCCTTCGCGGATTCATTCTGCAAATCAGTGGAATCGATCAATGTAAGGTCCCGAGCAAATGCCCTAAGTCAAGGTGAGCTATCTGTTTTTTTCAATTTACTTGGGAAAGAAACGGGTGTGAAACTTGTTATTATGGCCACTTACGACACTGTATCGGTATTAGAATTGTTTGTGAAATGACCATTAGGGTTTTGAAATGGTTAGCTAAGACGCAGAATGAATGTAATTCTAGGTGATTGAGTTGGAGTTAGTTCAGAAACAGCAAAGGTTACTTTGAAATTTCTTGTTTCATTTTTTCTTATTTATTTGCTTATATATATTTTTTGAATTCTCAGGGAAACTGGGGGAACTAAAAGCGAGGCTGAGGGAGGCGGAAGATGAACTGGTTAAAGCTCTTGCAGGTATGAGTTATGATTATGCTTCTTTCCTTTAACGCTGTATGACTTAGAATATTCTACTTCGTTGAAGATTAAATCGACTTGAAGTGGCATTTAAGAATTGAGTTTTTTTTCCACTAAAATTGTTGAGGATCTTTTCCAACGGTACTGTTTTGGATTTGGAGCGAGTGATGGGCGAAATGTTGGTGTTTGTGATGCTGGTATATTGTTTCTTACATAAAATTAGCGCTCGTCGTAAGGGCTCATTTCCTTTATACTTGCATATTTTTGTAGTGAAGACTCGTAAAGAGGCCAAGCGCCTCACAATCATCGACTCAATTGCAACTTCAAAATCCAGAATAGAAGAGCTCAGGAATACTTTACAAGACTGCAAAGCAAGGAGGGATGAATATGCTACAATTATATCTCAGCAATCCTTAGGTAATGTCTGTAAATCTAATTTATTTTCTTTCAGACCCAATTTTCCTTTATGAAAACAGAAAACTGCACATGGACCGAAGGTAAATTCATTGTTAACAAGTTGGATATGCATTGCTCAATCTTTATTTGCTACTTACTTGCACGATCTTTTCCACAATTCATTTGCAAACTTCAACTTTAGCAAGTTCCATGCGATAACTGATTACTTCTCTCTCTGTCAATGCTATCAAAAGCTTTATCTTCATCTGAACGGGAGGAAACCCAGGAGAGCGAGTGCAGAAATGAAAGACAAGAGGCTATTTCTTGGTACAAAAGGGTTCTTGATTTTCATATTGAAGGAGGATATGGTATGATAATTCAAGTTAGTTTGTTTTTAAAGAATCTCTACAGTTTTTGGGAAGCTTGAGATAAATCTGTTGACATCTTCTCTCGGCATTTCAGGGGTGAAATTCTCTTTCAAGAAAATAAATATAGACAATGCTGATGAAGAATATTCTTTTACAATCCGTCATGCAAATGATACTTATATGTGTAAGTTTTATCATATGTGCACTTAATATATGTTGATTTTTCTTGCTCATTATCTTCTGACAACCTGTATTTTTTTTTCCTCAACTTTTTAGTGTTAGATTGTAACCCATCCTTGCCAGATATTAAGGAGTTGATACATGAATTAAATAAAACAAATGGTTTATTCAAGCTCGTCAGGATCATGAGACGGAGATTCCAGGATGCTGCAGCAGAAGGTGTGCCCTGAGTTTTTAACTTTTTGGTTGAAAGGTCCACTAAATGGTTGTTCTATTTTGTTATTCAACAGGAGGTGGGGCTCCGGCATTATCTCTGCATCAAGGTTCAACGATAATCTCTACATCAGCTCCAGGCTTGTCATCATCAACTGAGAGAAGTGAATCTTCAACTGAAGAAATTAACAAGGATGAAGTTGAGGAAACTAACAAACATTCTAAGAACATTTTACCCAGAAAGAAATCGGCTATCCACTCCAGTGGATCTGCATTTTCTCTGCGTCGATCTCCTCGTTTTAAGGTATGTTCAATTTAATGTTTGATATCTTCTGCTTTTGATTTTGGATTCTCTGTATATGATACTAAGAGAATACTATAAGTCTATAACTTCTATGCATAACAGGTCGATCTTTTTTTAAAGCACATTTCAAAATGTTATACAAGAGAGAATTACTAATAAAATGCACCTCGTATGGCAGGTCAGGAAATAAGGTTGGAGGCTGTTAATGATTAAACAAGTATTAGATTGATGGGCTTAGCCTTTTTCTTCCATGACATGAATTGCTTTGCAATTAACGTCGATTACTCTGAAGGGTCCATATCATAAAAGTGAAGTTGAAGAAGGCTTTATCACATGACCTGTTGTATGTTCGTTGTATCTGATTTGTTTTTATGTGTATTATTTTACACGAAGTTATGGTTTTCATGTAATGCATGGGCTGCTCATCCCAAATGTACCGAATGCTAGTACTTTGTATCAATCTGATCTATATGCTAGGTTTCACATCATCAGACTTAAATTAAGGTTTGTGCAGTTTTAAATTATTTAATTGTGAAAGCTTGAAGGTGAAAGTTCACTTCTCTATGAAATTAAGTTAGTATATAACAATGTCATTTACATTCTTTAATTAGTAGGTTCTCTTTCATTGCTTTCGCTATCAATCATTTGTCTGCTATCTTGCTCTTGTCGCAGGGAATTTCCTCAAAGCAAAATATTTTACACTGCCTATTGATATTATTTGACTTTACTGTAGGTTGAGTAATACATTATTTGAACAGGGCTGAAAGGGGAAGACCTCCTAGCCCTTGTATCTTTCAGGTATTCATTAAATTGACTTTCTATCTATATAACTGTTAAATGACAAACTTATGCACGTTATATTTAAACCTAGATTTTTTTTACAAATGTTGAATAATATTTGACTAGGAAGGAAGTTTGCTTAGTCGTCTATTGATTAAGTTGCGAGTTTGAGTCCATAACTTTTGTGCTTCTAACTCATCATTGGCTAGGGATGAGCAGTTAGTCTCGTTACAATCTGCGTAAAATTTTCCACTCTTTCCTTCTGTTTGCGAACTCAGTGCTACATAGCATGTTGTTGATGCTCCCTGCATAGCCATTTTATGTATTTTGTGAGTTAAATCAATCATTAATGGTGTTGGGGGTGGGGGGAGATTTATTGCTTCTGATTAATCAAACCTGACTTGTAGTTTTAAGCAACTTTGATGCCATAAAGAACAAAGAATCTGCATAGGAAAGCTTGAGAAGTCAGTTTCTCTCTTGCTTGTGTTGAAGGGTGAACTTTACATTATTCATATGCATAAGAAACAAGTTAACAGTGAAGTTGCAGGAAATACTATAACATCTACCTGTGATAAAGCCCTTGTGAGCTCTAATGATGGCAGTTTTTACAATTCCTGGATGAACTGCATTTATGGTGACTCTGGCATTTCTTCCCTGCCATCCCACAAAAAAGAACTCGGGTGAGTCACTGAAATCTTTTCAATCTCTCATTTAATTGCTTATGTTTCTTCGAATTGTTAGCCAGCTGAGTATTTGAAGAGTTTGATACTTTTAGGAATAGGGTTAAGGGTTCATTTTATTGAATAAGGAAGAATGCTTAATGATATTGGAAAACTCTACCTGAAGTTGTCTTGATATTTCCTTAGCATGCAAGATATTGGCTAGTTTTGACCGAGCATATGCACGAGTGCCATTGTAACTGCATACAAACCACAATTCTTCAATATTTCTTTCACCATGGCAGAGAAAGAATTAGGGCTATCAACTTGAAATGGGTGGAGTGGACTATTATAGTCTATTTCATATTTGGAGCTTCAAGTATAGTAGTTGTTTTCAACTATTGTTAACCTACGATTAGCTACAATATTATTAACTACCATAAGTTGACCTAGTGGTAAATATGGAGGCATGACTTTGGTACATGACTAAGAGGTTGGTTCGATATAGTATCACGAGTGTTTCCTTGACACCAAAATGTTGTAGGGTTAGATAGGTTGTCCGGTAAGGTTACTTGTTGAACTATGTACATTGTGGACACCACAACCAAACAACTCATGAAATATCTTTTTAGATTAAACTTCACTCTTTGCCCTAAACGTCATGGGATTGTTTGACTCAAAAACTTCTTAAGTTGGTATAAACAAGTCAATTTCAGTTGTAAACACTATTGAATTTGCACATCATCGAGTAAATCCATCTTTCCATTTTCGAAAAAACTTTTTATTTACTGAAGAATTTCATCTTCCCTTTTTTATCTCTACTTTTCACATTAACCAATTAACTTTGTCTTACTTTCATAATCCATTTTTCACGATGATTGAAAAACTCTTATTCTACACTCCGAACACAAACTTACTATCTCAAACATATTAATCCTAGACTTATTAATCCTACTCGAGGACTTATGCCCTTGAGTGTTTTTTTAGTGCAAAAAAATTATTCTTAAATACTTGAAATCTTATCTCAAAGAGGCTCTAAAAAAGATTGGCATACTTGTTTGGGTTGAGCATTTGACGAAAGCTTAAACCATCTTTCTTCACCCAGCCATGAACCACCGATGAAACGTTGATAATCCTTCCTTCAATCCCTGTCTTGGCTGCTGTTTCTATCATCTTCTCTAACAGCCTCTCTGTCAGTAGATAATGGCCTGCAAACATGAACAAAAATAATTCAAACCATATATTATATAATTGCATTAGTAACTCTCAATTTTAATGATAATTTAACATTATATATGATACTCGAATCATAAATTTATATTGACTATTTACGGACCACGGTAGAAAGATAATTTCTGAAAAGTTTGAAACACCTGCAAACCTTGTTAAAAAGACATCTTTCCAATGTGAATGGAGAAAAGGTCAATTTCATCTAACTTCAAAATCAAAAGTTCGATCTCTCACCTCATATATTGTTGGAAAAAATATGGTATAATATAAAATTTTGTCTTTGGCAAGTTTGAATAATTTTGAATGTAATATTTCAGGTAAATACTTTTGTGTGATATAGATAGTGGTCAGTTTGCCATAAATAGACTATAATATTTGGGTAAAGATTTTAGTTTATTTTGCTCTATTTAATTTTATTTTATTAAAAAAATTAATACTGAACTCGTAATTTAACCGAGAATGTAGTTTGAAAGCTACACGCTCACGACGGGTGGGCACGGGGTCCCGGATTTCACTTGTCTTTAAATTGATTTGTGTTTGGTGCATATTTTCTCAAGTCGGGACCCACCGCCAGATACGCCACCATACATTGTTGGCCTCCTTAATATATCCTTTTACACCTGGTCGGTTTGTCTTTTCCTTTCTTTTTTTTTTTAAATTTTTTTTTTCCAAAGGTAATTTCAATGGACTTAATTAATCCCAATTTATCACTTTTTAAGTGGTATTAACACTCTAATTATTTCTCAAACTTATATCATTAACTAATTGTAATTGAACTTTTAGAAGCTTAAACAAATAAGTGAAAGAAAATTTAGTATTATTTCATTTAGAACTGGTTTAAACACGTGATTTTTTAGACGATATATTTCAATATCATTTTAGATTATTGATTAATCTAAAAGTTTAAGTAAATAAGTTAAAGATAAATTTAATATTATATAATTTAACAAAACTTGAACTAGACAGATTGATTGGTTTTTATTTATTTATCCTTTTGTTTAACATATGGATTGATCTAATCCCCTTAATTTAAGAAAATGTACAAAGATGTGGATTGCACCTAAATATTTATTCAAATAAACAATAAGCTAAAATATATAATAATAATAATAATAAATAAATGGTGTAACAAAAAATGTAGACATACCCAAATAATTTGTTGCAAATGTCAACTCAACTTTGTCTTCAGAGAACTCCAAATTCTTAGAGAAGACTCCAGCATTATTTCTGCATATAGAAATAAATATATCAAGGACTTACTTTCAAAAATAGTAATTTAAGTCAAAATATTTATAAAATATAGCAAAATATCACACCGTCTATCTATGATAGATCACGGTAAAATACTATAAATTATTATCTGTGTCTACATGACATAGATGATACAATTGTAATAATTTCAACAGTTTTATCATTTAAAATAATTTTCCATATATTTTAGATTTTTTATAGTTATATATAGGGATATTTTCAAATACAGCAAAATGAACTAAAATATTTATAAAATATATCAAAATCTTAGATCTATCACTAATAGAACTTCTACTGATTTCTATTAGTGATATTAATAGACACTGATAGTCTAATTTTTCTATTTATGATAATTCTTTATATATTTATATATACATATAAAGAGAGAGAGAATATTACATGAGAATGTTAAGTGGGAGTCCAAGAGAAAGAAACTGATTACAAAAGCTTTGGACAGAAGCCAATGAACTGAGATCAATTTCAAACACAATAATCTCAGCCTCAGGGCTTTCTTTTTGAATTGCTTCTTTAACTTGAGCTGCCTTTTTCAAGTCTCTTGCTGGCATCACTATTTTCACTCCTCTCTTTGCCAATACTCTTGCTGTTTCTGCCCCAATTCCTGATGTTCCCCCTTTTCAAATCATAAATAAATATTTACATAATTTGACTAAAATTTTAATTTTTTTTTTATATATATATATATTCTTTTGATGCTATATACACACAGGTGAGTGTTGAAACAAAAAATACAATCTGAAAAGTGACAAAATAATATCTCTGCTATTGATATGAGAGCCTCAAATGAAGAACAAATGTTATCATAATAATCCCACTTCCTAAATATTGGAAAAAAAAATAGGATTTAATGGCAAATTTGAACCTTATTATTTGAAAAGGTTAAAATTTAGCTCTGATAAAAATTTCATAAATTAGAAAAACTTTATCAAACTATAAAAGACTATTTATGATATTTTTATCCAACTAAAATTCTGACTTTCACTTAGCAAATTTCCATTTAGAAAAAAAAAAAAAAAAACCTTTCTGAACTTAAAAAAAAAAAAGAAGAAAGAAAAATCTCTTGAGAGAGAGAGAGAGATAGGTAAGAGAGATATTGAATGCATGCAAAATCTTGAAAAAACCCACTGAGAAACCCTCAATGGCCAATCACAAATTTAAACATAATATAATATGAAATAATTAAGGATCATAATTAATTAACCCAATTTAGCAGTATATATATATATATGTTAATATGATTCTCCAAAACTTCGAGACCAGAAAAAGAATTTTAAATTTCAAAACTTCAAGAATTATACGTTAGTAAACTCATTAGAGACAAAAATATAATAACATGATAAAATAATCAGAGAATTCAAAGGAAAATACTTTGAGAAAAAAAAAGAAGAGAAATTAAAATTAATTACAAGAATTAAATTAAATAAAAACAATAATTTACCAGTGATAATGGCAGTAAGTTGAGAAGTAGCAGAAGAAGAAGAAGAAGAAAAGAGAGAGACTTGTTCAGCAGTTGATTTGGAGCCATAGCCACTGGGGCCTGGAATTCCTGCTAAGTATCTAAGAGTATCCTTCATCAGTTTTCCCAGACTTAGAATTATGGATACTGAAAACACCATTTTCAAAAATAAAATTCTTTTTTTCTTTTTATAAGGAAGAAAAAAAAAAAAAAAAAAAAAAAACCACCCCGATTGTCACTCATTCACTCAAAATCCCTCTATTGCCCATTCGAATACTAATATTAATAATAATTTAAAAGAGGAGGAAAAAGGAAAAAGAGAAAAAGAGGGAATTTTTCAGGTAGGTTGATGACCACCCTATCAAGGTGGGTTGCTCACAACTGTCCAATTGATGATGTGGATGTCAGAGTATCATCAACTCACTCTTCTTCTCTTATCATTGGTTCTCATGAAACCTTTTGGGTTACGGCAGGGCATACTATCTCCATTTATTATTTAATATGTCATTAAATAATTTATTAATTTATTAAATATTATTGTATAAATCTCACACAATTAATAGTTGCTTAGGTGACCAATAATATATATATATATATATATAAAGAACATAAAAGTTGGAGGGGCTCGAGCCCTTTGGATCTATATTAAATTTGGTGATAAGTAAAGTTAGATAGTTTATGTTGTGTAGTATTTTAAATCATTAAGTCAAAATTGTAAGTAGCACAAATATGAAAGCAATTGATTCAAGACATTCTAAAACTTTTTTAAAAATAGTCTTTTAGGGTTTATGATTCAAATAAAATCAAATTCTAGAAAATCAACTTGTTTATTTTGTTAAATTAAAACATGTATTTTAAAGTAAATAATAATAATAACTTCATGAATCTCGAACTAACTACAAAGTCTTTATTAAGACAAATAGATAAACATAGTCCCAACAAGCTTGTATTTAAAAGTAGAAGCCTTGTGAATAAAGTAAACAGTCAGTATCTATAAATTTTGTTGATGAAGGACTTTATAATTAGTAAAATAATCTGGAAAAATGTAAGAGACATGTTTGAGCTTGAGTTTAGAGGGAACTAGATGACAGTTTTATCACTGGACCAACTTCTATTATTAGTATTGTTTTAAAGAGAGTTTGAATCTTTAAGACCTATACTTTCGTCGGTGCGAACAATTGTGTTCATAGGAGTGCAATCAAATTATATCAATGCTTATAACGAATAGTATTAACAACATTCAGACTATGGGCAAATTTAATTCAATTATAAATATTGTAAAAAGAAATTAATTTATGAATGGTTAAGTAATGATTTAAGAAGACAAATGATTCGAATAATCTAAATTAGTGTGATGATATAGGGGGAATTAATGTGAAAGGTAATGAAGAGATCAGCACCGTCCGTTTGTTTGTCTTTATTTTTAATTTTTAATTTTTTTTTAAATTTTATTTTATATCATGATTGCTGTCTGTCCTCATTGGATGTCTTCCACATTGATTTGTGGTTAAGACTCACGAATGGAGTGGCCCTTCCTATGTCAAACCCAAATATAGCATAAAAGAACTTAAAACAAAATAAATAAAAATAATAAATAAAAGTTTAGGGTGAAATTAAGAAAATAGATAATTATATTGTCAAATTTTCATCTGCCCCTTTGATTGTTTCTCAAGTAATTTATGCCCTTTTAAACCAACCACTTTTCAATTATGCTCAACTTTTGTTTCATTCTTTATATTTAATATTTTCTGGTTTTATTTTTCTATTGATATATGATTTTTCAAGAAATTACGAGTGAATAATTGACGTGTACATTCTCATTCTCTTAAAGTCAAAGGTTTAAATTCTCCGTACTAAAAAAAAAAATACTTTATTTCCATGTTAATTCCATTTTAATTGGTTGTATTGACTATAGGTAAGATTATTAAAAACGATTAAATGTCATTCAATGGAAATTTTAATACCAAATTAATAACACATTTTTATGTATAATATAGTTTACGGAAAATTAGAAGAGAAAAAACATTTAATAAAGGAGGTTCATAGATCAAAAAATAATTTATAATGAAATCATTTTCCAAAACTAATTTTCCCCTATTATTTGATGAGGCACATTAGCCTTTGCTATCAATTATTACAAATTAAATTTGATCAAGTCTAATAATATTTACAATACATACATACATACATACATACATACATACATACATACATACATACACATATATATATATATATATATATGTTGATGGTGACATAATTTAAAGTTGATGAGATCTTAGCATTTCAAAATATAATATATGGTATTGTTTATTTTTTAAATGAACCTTATTCTCCAACATGCATGCGAACACTTTAGGTGTGAAGCCAAACTGATATCCCCACACGAGTGCATCTAGAAACCTACTAATGACTAAATATTTATTACAATTTATTTTTATTCCAAAAAAATAATTAATATTGATATACATACATATATATATATATATATATATATATATATATATTCTTTGAAAAAAAAAAGAATTATATAATTATAATATTGAGATGAGATTTGATCAGGTGATGAGTAAAAAGGTGGCATTATAATTAATACATTACCATTGGAGACAAGAATGCTTTTGCTGCATGCGACTTTTGTCGTCCCTTAAAAAATAAAAAAATAAAAGAAAAAATAAAAAAGAAAAAGAAAAATAAAATGGGTCAATTTTCTCATCCTTATATGCTTTGAGAAATGATGGGAAATGTTGCAACTTTGTGAGACCAAAAACCCTAGCACTTGAGCTTGACTACTTAACAATGGTGATGCCAAAACTCAGCTACCTAAGTTTATAAAATTCCCCCCCCCCCCCCCATGGATTCTGGCCCCATTTTGTTTCCCAACTTCCAAACATTCATCCTCATCATCTCTCTTTCTCATTTTAACCTATATACAATTTCTTTTTGTTGGTTTAAATTCGATTTTTATCTCATAGTCGGATTGTACCTATCTCTTGTGCAATTCTTGTTGCACCTAATGAAAAGTTGTCACGTGTTAACTTTTTTAATTATTTTTTAAAAATAATTATAAAATATGTAATTGTACGTGTGGCTGCAACTAAGTATCGGTCTTAAATTTGTTATAGTCTATCGATTTAATTAAGCTTTTAGGTCGATTATTAATGATTTAATAATATGGTAAAAAATTAGAAGGTAAAAAGTTTGAATCTTTGTAAACTTACTCTCCTTCCTATTTCGTATGTATGTTACGAGAATGTGTTTCCATATTGATATAATATTAAATTTACTTAATTTTATTTTAGTCATTATTTAGAAAACCACCACCAAAATTCGTTTCCAATTATTTGTCTATATATCTCCCCGATGTGTCAATTTTATTTATTGAAATATACATGTTAATAATTTTATTTACAAATTTTATAGACAAATACACGATACTTTTGAAAATTTAGATTAAATAAAATAAATAAAAAATGGTTAAGGATGTGATTTAGACACAAAGTTTACTATATATAGTATACAATAATGTTATAATGCAAAATATCTATCTCATAAATTACATTCGGGAAATTGGGAATCGATCATAATTTTTTAATTAAAACCATGTTAATTTTCACCGTTAATTTACTTTAAAAACGACTACAAATCAACAATTAAGCGATATAAAAAACGTGTAGAGATCGACACATAGACATATGTGGTTAACTAACAGTATGTTAGCTACGTCCACGAGATAGAAGAAGAAAATATTTTCAGAATACAAAATAACACCAATATGTTAGATAGTATATAAATTGCACCTCTCTAAATCATAAAGTCATAATCGTAAATAACTCATAAACAAATACATATACTCAATACGAATCAAGGGTGTATTCTAGAACTCCACTAACGAAACTTTCATACTAGGTTATTTATAGTGTCACGTAACGAATTCAAGATATTTCAAAAATGTAAAATTGGGATAGACGGAGGATAATTTTTACTTTGTCATCGTTGAAAGAACCTTCTCCACGAGCGTTTGTGTAGTGAGTTGTTAAATTATGTCTTACACTTTTGATGTGATCTCTCACTTTCACATGCATGAGAGAATATTATTTATGTGTTTGGGCTCCAACTAATTTGGTGGGTTTTTCTTTTCCAAATTTCTGCCATGCGCACAAAAAAATGTGCAAAAAGTAAATGGATTTAATTGATTTTGGGGATACCCACTTTGTATATTTTTGACTTTGCTAGACATAAAATGTACCACCCATTCATTCTTATGTATATGCTTCTTGGATACAAAAGCTGACCATTTTTCATCATCACTATTCCAAAATTAAAAGAAAAAAAAAACATATTAAAGACTAAGAAAATCAGTGTTTATCATTTCAAATCATGTGTGTGGTTCAAGTTTGTCTTATATTATTTGCATCCCCATGACTTTTGGTTGTTGGTATAGACGGATGATAACGCTCGTGCGCTTTCATTTCGTTTAGGTAGATGTCTTCAATTAGTTAGATAATTATTGTGTTTTTAATTAAATTGAACTTCGAAGACATGAGAATATAGTTAAATGAAGAGAAGAAGAAGAAAAATTATCGTGGAAGTTAAAATGTACGTCGTTCAAAATTGGTCTGATTTAGAGTAAAATTGAGTTTTCACGTTTAGATTTGTTTTTTTTCAAAAAAATCTAATTCATGAAAATGTGTTTTCAAAGTACATGAAGAGTTTTAAAAACTACTTTTTGAACCCTAAAAAAGTTAGTTCTGTATTATAAAACTTGTTTTAGAATTCAAACGTTGCTCTAAAAAATATGAAGACCGTTATTGTAAATAAATGGTAAGAAATTAAGCAAACAAAGTTTTTCTTAAAAAGAAAAACAAATGATTATCAAATGTGATCTTATATACTCACGTGATAATTGATTTTATCTCTTTTAATCACTTAAAACTTCATCGTATATTAAATTAGTACAAAAAATTAAGTATATCAATTTAGTTATTTATTGTGAAAATGATAATAAATAAAGAAAAATTATAGACATTTATATACTTATATCAGTGTCTAACAATACATAGGTAGATATTGATAGAAGTCCATCAATGTATACCATTGATAGAAGCTATAATTTTCCTATGTTTTATAAATATTTTAGTCTACTACGTTATATTTGAAAAATATCTCATAAATAAAAGAAATTTATACACTTAAAAGATTTAAATGGAAATCTAAAAAATAATAATAATAATAATAATTTAATCAACATTTTTGAGTGTGATAATCATTCTAACTTAAAAATAAAATGGGATTTTGGTCCTACAATAAATAAATTATAATGTCTGTTTGACATTGTTTCTTAAGAATGTCAGTTGGTGATGACAGTTATAATTAATTACCACAAATTAATGGAATTAACAAAATTCAAAAGTTCAAGTTATTCATCAGATCATTGTAATTAAAAGATATTAATTTGGAGTTATTAATGGCATCCAATCCAACAATAAATGATGGCTTCAAATGGTGGGAGCAAAAGAGAAAGGTCTTAGCATAATTAATTAAGTACTTCCCACTTAATTATGCACCATAATAACACTTTATTAGTTGATTATATGGATAATATCTCAACCCCAATTAGCCTCTCTCAAACAAACATAAAACACAATTCTATTCCTTCCTAGTAGTAAATTATAAATATCATTACTGAAGTATGATGTTAGTTGCATTGCATCGACTCCATTCAATTTTTCATTCGAGGACATTAAGAAGAGTAATTGATGATTAGTTAGCTGTCAACTGACTCTTCTTCATCAATTCCATTTTCATTACGAAGATGTACCACGCCAGGATCCGTTGCTCAGACAAACCAGACTGACTTACCACATATAGTAGGACAGAAAATTTCTTAAGTCAGTTTCGTCTTCTATTTGTTTTATTATGACAAGAAGACTTTAATTCGCCCATTCTTTTCGGCATGATGACTTGACGTCATCCTCACCTTCCTCCGGCTAATCACCGACAGTCTGTTCATAAAAATCGAACCCTCAAACTTACAGAAGTGTTAAAATTGGTACAATTAATTCCTACAATAATGTAAGTTATAAGAATTCAGTTTTAGCAATTGTAAAAGTTCGAGGTCCGATTTGATTTTCGAATTTTTTTCTCTTTTTTAAAAAAGGTTTTTCTTAAGTCAATGGAAACAACGTCTATGAAACCAAAGAAAAAGAAAAAGAAAAGCGAAAACAGTTCATAACATCATTTCCTAAACACTAATTAGTTCTCTTCTTCCTCTGCCTTTTTACTTTGTTTTCTAGAGTTAATTATAAGTTATATACTAAATGTGGATATGCCTCTAATCATCACTCTCCTAAGGAGTCTTTTGAATCTGCAAATCTCATACTTGATGGTTCTATCAACTAATTTTAACATAATTTATACATCATACTATATATATATATATGTATATATATATATATATATTATTCATTTTTTTTTATATTTTTTAAAATAAAGTTTTTCTTTGAATTCTTAGCCAATTTTTTAAAAAACTACTACTTTGAGTTTTCAAATTTAGTATTTGGTTTTTAATCCATTGGTAAAAAGTAAATAACAAAAGAAACAAATTTTGGTGGTGAAAGTGGTGTTTATAGACTTTATTTAAAATAACAATTTTTTTGAAAATATTTACAAATATAGCAAAATATCAACTAGTCAATTCGTGATTGAGTAGTTGAGTTATACTCTTAATGTTTGCTATACATCAACTAATTATTTATGTAATCTCTAATTTGTAGTAATTGAAAGAGAAATGGTGAAGTACGAGAGACATGTAGACAAAAACCAATCCCACCATTCTCTCTGTCTTGTCTTTCCTTTCTTTGACGTTTGACAAAATTTCTAAACACTTTTTAACACTTAATCATCTTCACATATCTTTCTTCTTATACACACCAACTCCTCCTTCCTTTCACACATTATTGATGAATTTTCAAAAAAAAAAATTAACCCAATTGACACGTGTTAACCCTAAAAACACGTTAGAAATCAATATTCTTCTGCTTAGATGCATATCGAACAACACCTATCTCTGACTAACTATAGATAGTTGAAATTACATAGACCAAAATAGAAGTTAGATGTTATGACAAACACATCATTAAAAGCTAAGAACTGTCATTGTAAATTTCTAGTGATAAAAGAAAATTCTTAGTTTTTAAAAATAAACTTTGAAAAGCTCCCTCTAGGAAGGCATCGGGAAAAAGAAAATATTATTAATTATATCACAACTTCGACCAGAAAAATTAGAAATTCAACCTCTTCCTAAATCTTCTGACAAAGAATAAACGATACTACACGTTTACACCAAACCATTCTAGTTGGATTTTGACCCTAAATCCCTTTTTCTTTTTCTTGTTATCCTCTTAAGTTTTATGGAAAAAGTTTATATTTACCTAAGAGATAATGATATAGTTTGAAAATAAAATTAAAGAAAAAAATAATAATGATGATCATGATATTAAATTGACTGAGTTGAGTGCTTAGCCCACACGTGCTACTTGCCAATCGTGGGAAACCACGTAGGCCCACACGTGGGACCTGCAAGGCATGAGCCAATCACGGGCCAGAATGGGGACAAAGCAAAACTCATCTAACGTGTAGATTATTATTAGTAATATGATAGTCTATGCGGATATCAATTATTATTATCAATAATTCATTATTGTCATTATTTTATTTGACCCATTAATTTATTTTTAAAAAATATGTAAACTTTAATTAGACTATTTTAATCTTTCTTAGATATCTGTGTTCTTAGATTTTAGGTTAAAAGTTACTTGTCTTTACGTATGAACATATCAAAACAAAAAGTGGTTTTAATTTAAAATTACAAAAAAAAAAGGTTTTAATTAATATATAAAATAGAAATATGATTAATATGGTGTATTCTTAAACTTAACATACTCCCTCCTTGCCGACATTAAAGAGAAATAGATTAGATTAAAATCGAATCAAAACACTAACTATGTGTTATTTTTTCCATTGAATGAAATGTTTGGGATTAAAATATTGATAATTAAAAAATATGAGAGAATTGCTTCGGAATTCATTAAAGTGAGATACTTTTGATATTCGGTGGTATCGAATTTTCCAACAAAGTATTCAATTTTTTTTTTAAATTTTAATTTTCTCCTTTTTTTTTTCATCTTAAAAAGTTAATTTCCATTTAGTTTGCTATTGGAGTTACTTCATTTTGACATAAAATGTAAATATTTTGTCTACTTTCTTATTTTAACAATTCTTAAAAAATATTAAAATATTATTTTTGTCAATATACTTTGAAATTGATTTAATTTAAGTTAAGTTATTTACTTTCAATATATCTTAATTTTAGTCTTTTATGCTTATTTATTGTGTTCATTTTACATTTTGTAATCCATTAGCATTTTCTCTATGACTTTTGAATTTCGAAAACACATTCACATATATATTTTTTGCACGTAAATTATTGTTGTTGTTATTATTAATTAGTTAGATTCAATTAAAAGTAACTTTGATGGACTAAATTTAAAATTTATTAAAAATGTATGAACTAATAAAATTGGACATTTGAAGTTGCGTCGACTAAAATTGAAAAAGAAAATTACTTTCAAATTACTATTAAACCTCTACTTTCTACTACTTTTCTTTCTTTGAAAAAGTAATAACTAGTAGTGTAAAATTAACATTATATTCAAAAGTCTTTTAAGAATTGGGAGCTTTATTAAAGTTTGGTTGAATGTATTCTATTGATATTGCGAATAAGGGACCATCAATCAAATTTACACAACTACTCTTTTGTTTCTGCTTTCTCTTCCTATTCTCAAATATCCTTTTCTCCGTCTGTCATCAAAACATCAACACATTTTAATTGGGCTCATGGCCTCAGTGTTGAACTTCCTAAAATGGGCTTAGTTAAAACAGTTTGGGCCTTAATGGGCCAAGACCCGGCCTTTGCAACAAGAGATGGAGGGAAAAGAGTCTTGGATGAATCTGCCCCTCCACAGTAAAAAGCCGAAAATTCATGAAATATGTTACATCGCCCTTCTTTTTGGATTTAGTTCTCTCGGTCTCAGCTAGCTTCCCTCGCCATCGCCGGCAGTGATCGATTGCGCTTTTTGGTTGCAGTTCCTGACGAGAAGCTCAGTTTCCTAGGGTTTGCATTCCATGGCGTCGCACGCTCATCTCGACGATGTTAGTTTCTCCTTCTCTTCCTCATCTCTCTCTATGATTTTTACTCGATTTGTTTCTTAGAGCTTCTCGTCGATTTCTTCATTTTTTTCTCCAGGATGATGATTTTGGAGGCGATTTTACTGGAACGCATAACAATAGGCAGTCAGGTGAAATTTCGCATTATTTGAAATTAATCGTTGGTGTGAGATTGGCCTGTGTTTGCTGATTTAATGCTATGTTTATGAAAAATGTAGGGAATAAGAGGGGTTTTGGCGATCTCGAAGACGATGAGGACGACTTCTTTGGCTCCAAAAAGGTATTTCTACCTAATATTCACCTGATTTGGTAGTTTTTTTTTGTGTTGAGCTTGAATGTTTGCTTCGAACTTCAGTTTGTGTATTTAGCTCTAATTGCTTCAATGTAGGCTAACTCTAAAGTAGAAGAAACTGCTCCAGGTGTAGCGACAAGAATGATTCTGTCTCTTCGTGAGAGGTACTGTATCATTTGCAGTGATTGATAAACGTTTACGAAATATCTTATCTGCGCATTGTTGAGAGGAACTGTGCCTTCGAGTTCCTTATGTAAATTTATATATTCTGAATCTTCGCGCGCAGTCTTGAAACCTGTGAGGATACACTTGCTACATGCCGGGTATGTTTATTGGTTATCTTTTCACTTCTTCGTTCTTCTTTGCCTGTCTTTCTCTATTCATCGCGTTTGCTCAGTTTTCTCGCGAATATGTCTTAGTTTTGGTTGGAGACTCGTCGGTCATTTGGATCTTTGTATTAGTTGCTTACGAATCTAATATTAGGAATTCTGTCGTTTTGTCATTCAGTTCTTGATAGTCGGCACTTTACCAATTTAATAATCAATTCCTTCATGTTTTTAAACTTAATGAAACACATGACCTAAAAGGATAGAGTAGTATGAGCTTACTTAGAGACATCTTTTCTACGTTAACTTCTATTGATTAACAATGATAATAAACAAAGAATCCTACTCGATTCTGATGTCATGATTAAAAAAAATTGTAAACTAACCAAGGCTCTTGGTAATCGTCCAAAAGAAACTAAAGAGTATGTAAATTCCAAAATAAGATGCTTGTAATCCGTAAAATTTTTGTTCATAGCTGAAGAAAGGTGTTTTATTGTAATTTATTAAATCTCAGTGAGGGCTCTAGAGTCAAAACTGATGCCTCATGTAGTCATACCATTGTCTTGAACATAATGAAGTCGTTGAATATTTGCTCATCATGGATATTCGTTTTTCACATATTTTCATGCTATTGTTGAAATAACCGTGATCTGTAGCCTACTACCGTTCTGACATTGAGTTTGGATAGATATTCGCTATTTATAGAAGTGTTTCCTATAAAAAATAAAGTTTACAGTAGTGTTATTTAAGGATGCTCGTATACATAGTTTAATTACTTACTAGACTGACTTTGGTTTCAGACAGAGCTTGAAACTGCAAAGTCTGAGATTCAGAAGTGGATTTCTTCATTTCAGAATGAGAATTTCATTCCTTCTGGAACTTCCCCTGGTTAGCCTATTGAACTCTGATTTTTAATTTTTTTTTTCCGTCATCCAATATGAATTTCTTGTCGTTGAAACAATTGTCATTTCTGTTTAGAACCTAAATATGTGGTCAATTATCTTCACTCACTGAAGTCCTCAGAGGAGTCTCTAAGAGACCAGGTTTGTTGATTATGATTTCAAGTTTGGTTTTATAGATTCTCTTTTATAACATGAATGTGAAATTTTGTTTTGCTAAATGTAATGTGTTTCGTCCTTCAGCTAGAAAAGGCAAAGAAGAAAGAAGCTGCTTTTATTGTCACGCTTGCTAAACGGGAGCAGGAGATTGCAGAGTTGAAGGCAAGTTTTGCATTTCTTTCCTTTTAGACTTCATGATATATGTGTGTGTGTATATATGTATTGCTTCTAATATGAAATATGTGAGTTGTGAGGTATTCAGATGATAAGAATGAAATATATTTTGTTTGTCGTGCATGATTTTCATCATTTGTAACTTATAGGACTCGATCACCTTTTGGTGATAGGGTTGATTAATGTTGAACTTGAAACCGATATTTTGTGACGCGTCCTCAAAACTAAACAACAATTGAACATGATTCCTTGAAGCTTCTTTATCGACATCTAGGAGCGCTAGGTTTAACCATGAAGAAACTTCTACATCGTTAATTATTAATTTGGCTTGGTATCAGATGCTAACAATTCTGCTACTACTTGTGTGATTTGTGCAATTCAGATAGTTTCATCTTCATTACCCCACCACTTGCATTTTGTTTCACAATTTCCTTCTGATGGATTTTTGAAACTCTTTATTGCCATTCCAATTTTGATTACTCTGTCTTTGAGTACTTGCGAGATCATGCTTTCCTAATTTTGCTAATATATCTAGGCTGCAGTCCGGGAATTGAAAGCACAGCTGAAGCCACCATCAATGCAGGTAACAACGAAATTAATTATCATTACTTTTGTTTGGAAATCATTAGTCTCCAAGTTTTACTAACTTGCTACTGACTAACTTCAACAGGCAAGGAGATTATTGTTAGATCCTGCAATTCATGAAGAGTTTACTCGTCTGAAGGTCTGTTTCACATGCACTACCAAACTTGCTATTATTGATACCTCCTCTTATATGCAAGATGGTCTAAATTCTTAACTAAGATGAGGATCTTCCACTTGTCTGACCATCATCTATACTAAAGTATTAATGATCTTAACATTTTTTTCATGTTTCTCGTTCACACACACATGTAAGAAACCAAATGTTCTTCAAGAAATATTGAAAAAAGAAAAAACTCACCCTCTACCCTATTACTAGAGAGAGGACCTCAATCTAAAACCATGAGACCAAGCTGGTAAAAAAGAACTGTCTAACCAAATCCCAAAGCACATCACCAGATCTGTCTCTATAAAACTCCCAAGAGGGTTATAAATTACAAGGGTTTTGTTTCCGCATGACGTGCAGAGTTTGGTTGAAGAGAAAGACAAAAAAGTGAAGGAGCTGCAAGATAACATTGCCGCGGTCAGTTTTACTCCATCTAGCAAGATGGGTAAAATGTTGATGGCTAAATGCAGGACTCTGCAAGAGGAAAATGAAGAGATAGGAAATCAAGCTGCTGAAGGAAAGGTATCGTATAGCCAATAAATCACTTAATTGCTATTCTGCATCACTTTATCTTTTATTGTTTCGACCTTCTCACCTTACATCACTATGTCACCATCTAATTCTAGGAAGGAGTTATTCTAAAATGGTTATAATTACTTTTTTTTTTCCGTTTTTAAAATCGCATTAAAATATATTTGTAATCATTCAAAATTAATTCTGAATGTATGAAAATTGCATTTAAAAGTGTGGAATTACATTAATTTTTCAGTGATTAAAAACATGTTGAATTGATTTTGAACATTATAATAGTGATTTTAACATCACTCCTGAATGTGCACTATATCTTTATTCACCTCGCTTGTTTCTTGGTATAATTTTATTTTTTCAAAGTCAAGGTTTTTTCTTGTCGGGTGAGATGATCATTTGTTTTGGTCTCATAGTTGTATTTATGATCCTTCACAACTCATCCTCAACTGCAGATGCATGAGTTAGGAATGAAGTTAGCCTCGCAGAAAGCCCAAAATACAGAACTTAGAATTCAGTACGAAGGTCAGTATCATCTTTCAGTAAATATCGAATTCACTACCCGTTTGTGCTGCTGCATGATTCTCTCCCGGTTTTTTATTTATAACTTTATGAAGATCCAATAACCATTTCATTTTTAATTTTATGCACTTAAAATTTATTCTTGGAATCACGCTAATTAAAATGAAAAAGTAAGTTTGTTTATAATTGTAGTTTTGTTTGGTAACTATTTGATTTTTTGGTTTTTGAAAAACATTTTCTCTCGATTTCTTATGATGGTTTTTATATATTTCTTTTAAGTAAAAAAGTCGAATTCGTAAACAAAATCTAAAATTAAAGCCAAATATTTTAAAGTTATTTTTTAGTTTTTAAAACATTGGTAAGGTAATATAGTAAGAAATTCAAAATTATTATGGAAAACAAATAATTTTATGAAAAATAAAAACAAATTCTTATTTTTCAATGTATTCGAAAATACTTAATTTCAATTTAAAATTTTAAAATTTGAATCCAAAATTCAAAATTTATGTTTAATTGCGAATTTGAATAGACAATAATTTATCTCATTCACAATTTTTTAAAACAAAATCTAAAAACAAAATACTTGGAAGTTTTTTCAGAAATTGTTTTGTTTTAATTATGTTTTTTGTATTTTTCGTTTTTGAAAACACTCAAAAACGAATCACGAATCAAATGGAGTTAGTTTTTTTAGTTTCCAAAAACTAAAACGGACCTATTTTAATTTCATTATTATTATTATTATTTTAGGCTTTCCATTACTTATTTTAACCTTTTCACATTCTAGTTTTTAGATTTTAAGAAAATATAGGTAAAAAATAGATATCAAAAAAACAAAAAATATTAAGACAAATGGTGTCTATAGATTTAATTTTCAAAAATAAAAAACTATTTGGTTACAAAGTAGGATTAAGCAAATTACTTTTTATATTTTTCACATTAATTTTAGTTTGTTTTTCGAAACATTTGGTAAAAAATAGAAAATTAGTGTATCAATTATCCGGATGATTACTAAATGTTCGGGAGGTTGAATTTTCGTTTGACCTTCGATGCCAAATTAACAATGATGGGTCAAAAGATTTCACTATGTGCAAATTTGAATGCTAAACTAATGTCAACCCCTTAACTTTGTGCAGCCTTGCAGGATCATATGGAAGGGCTGACAAATGACGTTGAGAGATCAAACGAATTGGTACACGTCATACCTGTTATTTGTGGCCGATTATATCTTTGTGAGTAGTGATTACAATATTCATCGGGGTTTTTCTTTTTTTATTACTCCATGGAATTCAGGTCATTGTATTGCAAGAGAAACTAGCAGAGAAGGAACGCGAAATTCAAATGCTGAAGGAAACTTTACAACCGCCGAAGAGCCCAATAGTTGAGGATAAAGCTGATTCCCCACCCACCGAGAAGCAGCAGCCCAAAGACGAGATGATTATTTCCGCAGATGCTGAGACCTGAGATATTATATCATATCATATAGTTTTCATAATTTTGCATCAATTCAATTCAACTATTTTCCTCCTGTAAATTGTATTCCATTTTAACTCGGCTCTGCTTACAGTTGAAATTTGAGGACAAATTTTAATTTCTTATCAATATCTTTAATTTTCTTTTGTTACGATCATAATTTGAATGGTTGTAATGATCGTAATTTGTAGGGACGAATGGTCGTAATTTGTAGGAACGAATTAGTTACCAAACGAAGAGGATGGGATGCAAGATTAATCAGACTTGTAGATCCAATTTTTGTGATTCACTTGGATCACATACCTGTAGAACTCTCTCTCGGCATCTTTTTTATAATTAGAATATCAACGAAGGTCCTTGATGTTGAGTTTTTTAGTTCCCTGAGGCCAGCCTAGTCCAGCGTTTCCCACGTTTCCAATAGCTTGAAGTGGTTCAACTATCCCCTTCGTGCTGTTGCCAAGACCCTCTCCCTGTCAGAATTATAAATCGGTATTTAGAAAGTGATGGTTGGAGGAACAATTGATAGTTGATCCTAGAGTTTTAAAAGATTTTAACATATTATATATTTGGTCTTAAATTACAGAATCACTAAAATAGTTTTTTATTTATTATTATTAATTAAAAGATTTGATGGAATGCATGTGGAAAAATTACTTGAGAAAAACAAAAAGGTGAGAGATTTAGTGGGAGTGATTCTCAATCAGTAAAAATACATGCCAAAATTATTAGAAAATCAATTTCAACATTTACCAAACATTTTTCATAAAAGGATTTTGAAAATCGTTTTTGTCGTGTGAAAATTAATGTCAAACATACCTTTAGACTTTAAATATGCCTAGAAATTAAACGAAGAATCATTCAAACAGATTCAGAAAAGAGACAACGATAGATTTTTGACAGACCTCCTTCCAGCCCATGCTTTTCAAGATTTTTTGTGCGTAACTACCAGCTCCAAATGAAATATCCAAGGCTTCAGCTACAGTGGTCTCGGAAGGGGGTGATGATGTAAAATCTTCACGATCGATAACTGAATTCTTCTGCCCAGGACCAACCCCAAAACCACCATAAAGGATTCTTCTCTCAGCAGCTCTGTCTCTATATAGATTTTGGTTTGAACACTGAGATTGTAAAAAGGTAATTTGGAAATAAGTGGAGATCAGGTAGAACGATCAAGCATTATTAATAAGAGGGTTCATTAACTTTTTAAATTCTTCACACGAGTTTTGTATCCAATGTCAAGCTTTTGCGACTTAAACAGAACATGTGAAAGTCGAGAAAAATTTGACTTGCTCGTAATATAAAGTTTACCTTTCCAGCCGCAGAGGGATTATCTAACAATGTAGGTGCAGCTGTGCTAACAGTGATTGCAACTTTTGCTTCGTTATTAGCAACATCAGTTGGCCTATCTAGTAAATCAGGGAAACCCCAATCTTTTGTAGGGTTAGATGAATCAAAAGTTGACATGGACGCCAAATGTTTCTTACTAGGACTATGTAACTTGTAGATTCTCCCTGAAAGTAATTTCGGGTGGTCATAACATGGTAAGAAATGAGAACGACCAAGGACTAAGAAGTGATCTATATATTGGAGAGACATTGCTCTTACCCGTTGCAACTCGAACCAAATCTAAATGCACTTCAGATATTGGAGCCGTTTTAAAAAGAGTGCCATTTGAAGACACCGAAGGATGAAGCTTTGCAGACTTCCTCACCAGTCTTCCAACCAACCTCATAACCTTCCCCTTTCCCCCTGTTCTTGACTCTGAGACCGTTGACCAGTCCCAGATATCCACAACAGAGAGTATGGGAATTGCTTCCCCATAATTAGTGACTTGACCGTACTGGGCCATCCAGTTATCCTCATCCGTGGACACACCTTAAGGAAATAATAATAATAATAATAATAAAATGAATGAGATTACCAATGATAATATATTTAAGGCACAAAACATCTTTCAATCTCCCCATAAGTTTTGCAAGAGATTACATAAAGGACATGAGAAGTAGGCTGTAGCATGAAGCAATAATGTAATCAGGTAACTAAACTTCAAAAGGTATGATAATTGGTAACGAGTTTGAAGGGCAATGTTAAAGACCACTGGATGGGAGCAGCGAGCAACTTTTTAGAAATTTTGGAAGGAGAGAAACCTTAGACTCCCCAGAAATAAGTTTAACATCGAGGATTCTTTTGTTCATACTTGTACAACATATGGCTTCTTGGTGGCGGTCAACTCGCAAAGTTAATTACAATCTTCCTATGATAATTAGAAATTGGAAAGCCTTATTGTTTCATGTCCTTTTTGGCCATTAGCCTGTCACTTTCTGTGATCAATTTAATTGTTTTATTTCTACAAGGATAATTGGTACTAAAACATGAGATATCATGTAGTTGGATAAATGAAATTACAAAAAGGCAGAATGAAATAGGATTATTAAAAAAAAAAAAAAAAAACCCCAAGGGCAGTGAGTGATGTGAGAATGTAGCAATTAAAGTAAAAGGAGAATATACATGTGTGAAAGCAATAAAAGTTGAGAGATGAAAGAAAGAATCAAAATCCAGTCCTCAACCCGGAATATATATTGTATCATTGCAAAACTTATTAAATAGTACTCCCTATGTGAGGCTGATAAAAATCACATCAATCATGTATGCTCATTAATCATTATAAACATAACAATAATTAACAAATAATGTTTGATAATTGAACTTGTGTCATTTACGATGTTAAAATGTTAGTTAACATTCTATAAAAAAATGCATATCAACATTGATAACGAACTAACAATAAATATAAACGGAATTTAAAAAATGCAAGCATTTCACTATTAAATCACGTGCATGATGCTGATGGTAAAACGAATCATTCATGCATCTTTCTACAAACCTAATAACAATGTTGTTGATTTTCTTTAATTGCAAAATGTAATGATAATTAATGCATCATAAACAACATCATGTTTGAGGAAAAGATTTTTAGACTAGTAAATGACTGAAGCATTTAAAACATGACCAAAGTTGCCAACTATTTTAATGTAAGATACAATGGAAAGAAAAATGGCACATGCATCACTCCTAAGGCTAGCATGCCAAATGTGAGACCAGGTTGCCAATTCGTAGAGTTATATTACCTCCATCTGATACACTTTCTGTTGGATTCAATACAGTTTGATTTTCTTCTTGGAACCATTCACCTTCCATCTTCAGAGTATTATCACAGCCTGAAACACAGTCAAAATCATTTTAGTTTCACAATAGTTGATTACTTTCTCGACTAGTGAAGTTCTATTATACCTCCATCTAATACTCTTTCGCTAGAATTCATGATTGCATGGCTTTCATCTTGGAACCATTCACCTTCCATCCTCTGAGTATCACCATAGCCTAAACCACAACCAAAGTCATTCTGGTTTCACAGAAATCAAGAAATCCCTGTCTCAACTTCTAGAGAAGAGTTTGAACACACCATCACTGGATGACTGAAAGTTATTGGCATCATTAATTGTTGAAGGTGTAGGAGATATGCTGTCATTAGTGGCTAAGACTTCTGAATTGGAATAACCGGACAAAAAAAGATCAATAAGCGTATCTTCTAACCTAAAAAGGTGAAAGTGTATATGAAAGAGAGAACAAAAAGCAGCTACAAACTAAAATTAACATCTGATCCAAATATAGTATACCACAAAGATGTGGGAGGATTCTCGTGCTCATGAACATCAATGCCATCCACTATTTCTCCTGTTAAAAATAGAAATAAATGGGACATTATTTGTTAGTTAAGGACTAAAAACAGCATTGGCTTCATCAAGAGCTGTTGAACAAATAAGGCTTCCTTAGTATATTTTATGATTATCCTTCATCCATTAAGCGAGGGCCCTTAAATGCGCATCACAGCCAACTAGAGAGATGTTGCAGAAAGCATAGTCATGGAAGCAACAATATCAAGAACTTAGGAATATCTACCATTTGAGATCGGTTAAACTTGGCAAGTAGTAGGCAGACATGCAACAACAGTGATACTGATTCATGAGTCAGAATAAAGAGATCTACAATGTCTTAACATGTAAAACAAATATGGAATAAATGTCCAGGATTTAACAAAAGGCAAAATCTGATCCAATCATCTAGCGTAACAAAGATATTGAACGATCATTTGCAAAGTAATGGCTCCTGAAGCATTTTATAAATAACAATGTCTGGATCAATATAAGATTTATAATTAAACGGTCATCCAAAGCATATACGGTACTGGTCCAAACAAACCAGAAATATGAAACCTCACTCGACACTGTAATCAATTATACGTCTATCAGACAGAAAAATAAAAGAATTGACAGCTCTTTGTTAACGGCTAAACTTAATATCATTGAAAACAAAGCAGCTGCAGTGTAGTTGGCAGAATAACGTTTACATGCATTGATAACTAACCTAACGGTAGTCCGTCACCATCTCTTCCTTTGCAGTTAAAAGTATAAGTTTCAGCGGCCTCAAATGAAGAGTGATCCTCGCTGCCAGTACTACACACTTGACTACGTGGTTCACCTTTAACAGGATTATCAGGATACGTCTTACATTCTTCAACCTGCTACGATGTTCAAAAAACAAGAATTATTTACAGTCATATCAAATCAAAACGAAAGAAGATCACAGAGAATATGAAAGGCAGAAATAAGTAATGACCATATAAACAGCCAAGTTACGATACGATACCTCGTTCAACTGAAGAAGCACATAGCTTCCATTTTCGAATTTGTAATAAGAACCATCTCGACTGCTATAATACCAACCGGCAACAGGATCGTGATAAAATCCACTACTGTTTGAAGTAACGGAAGTAAGTAACAATTTGCAGTAGAAAACGTAGTTGAAATGGCAAGATTGAAGCAGAAATATTGAAATTCGGCGAAATTCTTTCACAGGAAGAAATAACGGACTAACAGCAGGATAAATTTCGCAGAAGATAGAAAAAACTGTGTGAAGATACCGCCATACTTAACATCCAACAGTTCGATGTATGACAAATGTTTTTCATCAGTACATGAAATCGATATCTATTAAACAAGAAAATCAACAAAATTACTACGAATTGCTTGTGGTTTCAAGTTATAGAACAATGAGATTACTCCTCAATCAAAACCTTTGCCATTAAGCTATCTTAACGTGTTCGTTTGAATCATCTGAACTTCTGAAATAGCAAATTTCCATCTCAAAAGACTTGCGGAAATGCTGGTCGATTTGGCAATGAAAAATCGCAAAACAAAATCAATATGTGAGAGTATAGTTAAAGAAACCTGGAATGGAAGTACAGCTGAGATTTCTCATCCCAAACGAACGAGCAATTACTGTCCTGCAATTCCTCGGAACCGGACTTTGTCTCGTTCTCCTCCATTATGTTTTGGAGCCTTTCTTCCAACCCCGGGTGCTCTCTTTTATACCGCGCAAGATCTGGCCCAATTTTGGGCCTCTTAATGGGCATGGGCCGGAGCTGTGGCCCTTATGAAGCCCAACACTCCATTGAGCTCGAACTCTAGTTTTAGTAATATATTTCCATGGGAAATTTAGATTTGATGAATTTTTGGTAATTGTAACGAGTAATTTTAGTGATAATAATCAAGTGTATATAAATATTTTTTAAAAAGTTAAAATATAAAAATCTATCAATGATCGATTTCTATCGTTGATAAACTTGTATGATCTATTTGTGATAACTCACAACTATATAGTGAAAATTTGGTTGCTTTCGACATTTTGACTTGAAATTTTTCATTTTTATATTGTGGAGCTGTTAAGACCTTCATAGCTATATTAGCTATTACAATTTTTTTATGTGAGACTAATGATTAAATTAAGATTATTTATTTGTTCGATTATGATAAAAGATATACAATACGAGTACTTCGAACAATTAAAAAGGAAAAGAAAGTGAAGGTCAGAGAGGAAATTACGGTAAAGGACAAAATACTGAAAATATTTACAAAATACAGTGAAAAATCAGATTTTATCAAAGATAGATATGAATAATTACTAATAAATCTAAAATTTTGTTATATTTTAATTTATTTTACTATATTTAAAAATGATAGAGATTAAAACTGTGAATTTGGCCGTAACATTTAGATAGAATAAGCAAGAGAAATCCAAATTTGTATCCTTAAAGAATCGAAAGTGTTTGTTCATCATGATTGAGGCGGCTGCATGCTTATTATATATAATAACAATAATTAAGATAGCTAAAAAGTGATGTGGAATATTTTCAAAGGCCATTATATTATTATTTGTTTCGTGGAGTTCTAAATAAATTTTTTTATTACGGTCCATCGATCTTCGTCAAGAAAAAATGACAAGTCAAAATAAATATAGCTCAATTAATATAATATTTATATATTTTTAAGGTAGTGATTCGTTTTTTCTACTCTAAACATTGATTTAATAGCTAAAGAAAACTAATTACACCTGTTTTATGTTGTCGAATAAAATTTACCATATGAAAATTTTTTAACAAAAAAATTGAATTATTTTCATTATTTTTTAACTACATGAAAGTGATTATGGAATTAGAGGCAACCGTCCAATAAAATATAAAATTTATTGTACTTTCATCCATTGTGACTGATTATAAAAACTTTACATGTCATTATATTTCCTTAATTTCTTATCGTTCCATTTGATATGTAAATATAGTGGTAGGTCATCGAAACATGATACTTTTTGTATGAATATATGTCCGTTGTCATTTAACTATATTTACTTCGGCTACAAAATACGATTAGGGTTTTTTATACGTACAGTTTGAAAAGTTCATGTACCTCAATGATGTTGAGGATTTAATCATGCATGGAGGATAAATATCTTATAGTATCATTTCCTTTAATTTGAAAAACGATATTGAATTTGAGGTTATAGTTTAAATAAAATTTTATTATATTGCTCCGAATATTTATGAGCTAATATTAAAAGTTAAAAGGCCCGTTTCTTAACTATTTGAATTGAATTTATAATTTATAATTTTTATATTTTTTCCTCACAACTTCTAGCTCAAAATCTCCAAATTTCTAGTCGATTTTCAAAAACACAACAAACAAACTTTTTATATTTTAATTTCGAACATGTAATCAATAAAACATAAATTGGTAGACGAAAGTGGTATTTATAGACTTATTTTTTTAAAAAAAAAAATTCTAAATACTATTTTAAGAGTTAAATTATCTAAATAAAACAAACTTTTATTATGGAGTAAGAACAATATAAACAACACAAAAATAATGAAACAAAACTAGAGAGAAAGTAAACAAATACAATTGAACTCTGTGTCTTACAATGATATCATGCACTCTATTTATAGAACATGAAATGATGTACGATACAATATAAAATTCAACGAAGTATATGTTATGACTTGTAATTCAACGAAGGATTATTGAAATTTGGATAACCTACGTAGTGTATGGATATACATTTATAATAACTTTTCAAATACTAACGTTATCAAAGAGGTTCCTAATTAATCATTAAAACAAATTCTCTATTTAAATATATTTCACTTTCCACCTTTTAAAAAAATAAATTTCACATTCCAAGTCCCTACACAAAGCCCAAATTAAAAGGCAATCCATTTTTTTGAGTGTCACGTATTTTTCATATATTAATATCTTATCATTGAATTTCTCACCCCACACACTCGTGTAAAGATAATGAATTATTAAATTCGGAATGTGACTACACACAACATCTATGATTGGAATTTGTAATATCCTTTCTTATCATTTTATGCCACTAAGTGTAATTATTTTGTGCCTCATATTTTTAATGGGTCATAAACATTGTAACATTTCCTCCACAAATATTTGATGGTTTATTCTTTAAATTAAGGCATATAATTAGCATTAGTATCAAAAAGATATTATGCCACTTTGTTTTAATCATTAATTTCTACCTCATGTTTATAAGTTAAAACATATGTAAATGATATTATGAAAGAAGTAATTAAACGTGGCAATATCATAGTTAGGAAGTTAGAGATGTCAATTTTAAAGGATTTGGAATTTTGGACCATGCTTGATGATGATTTAGAATTTATTTTTCTAACTACTTAAACTTTGTTGTGAATGAATTTCGTGGATCATTCATCTTTAATAGCCTTAACCTTCGATCCACTTCTCATTGATTTGGTTTGGAGATACTCAGAGCTAACATGTGTAAGAGATCCATGCACTAATGTAGGGCTGAGTCTACTGCACTCTGATGCTTAAGTTAGTATGATGAGTGACTTATTTAGCTAAGTGCAAAATAAGTAAGTCCAACCCGTGCATCTAATTACGTGTAACGACAATGATATCAAGGACGTTTCTAGCGTTTGAGGTTGCAGGGTGCCAGTATGGATATGAGTTAGTTATTTTCTGATTGATATATATTCATCAACTCAGCTGTTTGGCCAAAACCTTAAAACATTAACATTTTTCTTTTTGAACGTGCACTCCCATATGCCTCTTCCTAGTATCCCGTGGCTTTGAATCTTACCTTGGGCAACCTTCAACATGCTTTTCAATTTGCTTATTCACCGAATTTTCACATTTTAGTCCTAGGGTTTGGAGTAAGTTATGATTTAGTCCTCGGTGGTTCAATAAAACTCTCATAAGTTATCCCTATATTATGACTATTTATTTAGAGTTGAACTAAAAGAGATTCGAACATCTAATCTCTTGATCAATAGTACATACATTATGCTAATTGAACTAAACTCATATCGTCATTTCTTACGATTTGAAAGAGAGTGTTTTGATGGAGTATGACATACCACCTTTGGGATGGGGAGTGAGAGAGATGGAAGGATTACAATAATTTGAAGAAGACAGTTCCACCTTAACCTATGAAAATATAGAAGAGAATAAAGATGAGATTGATAAGCTGAATTTGGAAATGCAAAACAAATTAAAGGCTTGAATCCATGAGAGAGGGTAAAGAAAGAATGAATGAATGAATATGATTTGTGTATTGATTGGGCTTTTGAATGAGTAAATAGAGAGGACCACTTGTGCAAGAGGTAGAATGAATGAATGTGACCTGCACTGCACTTAAAAGCATTGAGCAAATTAGGTTGGACCAATTGGACTTTATGGGCTTTGTTTCCAAGCAGGTTGCCAAAGCTGACCTCTCACCAAACTTAAATAAATGAAAGACTCGTTTGATAACTATTTACTCTGTCTTGAATAATTAGTTTTTTTTTTTTTTCTTTTTTAATTTCAGTGTCAATTCTAGTAAGATTTTGAAAACTAAAAAGATAACTGTTAGGTTTTGTTTAGTAATTATTTGGTTTTTGTAAAATTAAACCTCGTTTGATGACTATTTACATTTTGTTGAATAATCATTTGGTTTTTTTTTAAAAAAAACTAAGCTTATAAGCAAAGCTCCATACATTGGTTTTCAAGTCAAAATTTGGTAACCATTTGGTTTTTGGTTTTTTGAAAATTAAGTTTATTTTATCTAAAGTTCTTACAATATTTTTTATATTTTAAAGTAAAAGATTTGAGTTGTTAGTTGAATTATAAAATAAAAACAAGTATTTTAAAACTATTTTATAAGTTTTTGAAAACATTGGTAGGAAGAACAACAAAACCAGAGTTTACAAGTTAAATAAGTGTTTGTAGGGTTAATTTTCAAAAACTGAAAAATCATATACCAAATGGTTACTAATAAACTTAAAAACTTGTTTTATGTTTTTTCAAGTTTGTTAAGGAATTCAAATTTTCATAATAAATATAAAAGTGAGAAAAACAAGTGAATTTTTCAAAAAGAAAAATCAAAACGATTAACAAAAATGAAAACTTACAAAATTTAAAAAAAAACAAACTATTTAAATTTCATAGGAAAATATGAGACAAACAATTATCACACTTGATTTTTCTATAAAATATAAATATTTTATTCATTTTACTATTTTTGACAATTTTCCTCCTAAAATTTAACAAAGAATTCAAATTTATTCTAATTTTAAGTACATAAATTAAAAAAAAAAAAGTGGTGAAAATTTAGAAAATAAATTTAGGAAAAATGGTCCCCTGAGGGCTAAGAAAGTAAAGGTTTTATATAAAAGGGCCGATATTGTGCTTTTTCACACTCCTGATTTTGTGGACCCAAAATCCCTTTGGCTTCTCCTTTCTAATTCCTTCCAAGGAATTTTCACGTTCCGTCACTTTCCAATTTCCACCTCTTCTCCTTCATTCCATTTCTCTCTCCTTCTATTTAATAACCTAAATTAAATAACATCAATTTTATGACAAAATTACTATTTTCTGTCACTTTGGGTTACTTTGTATTTTTATTACTTTTTAACCTCAATAATTTGAAAGAAAAAATAAACTTTTTAAAAAATTAAATTCATTTTATCGTTTTAAATTAAAAAAAAAATAAAATTAAAAGTTTCAGATCTAATTTTACCATTTTTAGAAGTTTGGACTTAATTTTTAAAATTAAAAGTACGAAGATATAATTGAAACTAATATCATGCATTGAAAAGTTTTTGTCATTTGTTCCTGACTTTTAATTATTAGAAAACATTGTATTCGTTTTCTTTTCGTCAATCCTTTTTCTCTCTTCTCCGTACGATTTTCTTATACATCACCTAACAACGGCAACCGTTACCATCTATTAGCTTTGCAAATGACCACGATAACCATTTTTTAATAAAATTTTGGAGATTGAAATGCTTGGCTCATCGTGTGTCCACCCATCATCCGTCAAGATTATTCGAAGATCCCATCAATTTAAAGAAATATATTGAAAGTATTAAGAAGAGTAGTTAATCTCTTTTTATCTTCTTTTATAAAATAGATTAATTTTTTCAACGTAAAATTTTCAAACAACACAAAAAAAATGCTACGTGTGAGACATAAATGCTCTGACAAATACGCAGCCTAGTCCGATTAGAAGGTCCATTCTAAGTTTTGTGGCTCTAGTGAGGGGAAAAAGACAAATCCGAGTACAAATGCAAGTGTGAGCCTATTTTCGAGCTCAAATTTCAAAATTGGTTTGTGGGGGTGTTTTTGGATGAGTTTGAGAGGATTAGGAGTAATTTGAAAAAAAAAATCTTAATTATTATTATTGTTTTTTATACTATTAAAATTAATTTTAAAATACGTTAAAATAAGTGAGATTGCTAATTTGTTATTGATTTTAATTTTATAATAACCGTTGGTCCTGTATAATAGTGCTTTGCAATAGAGTCTTCAGAGAATATGACCATTCGAACAACTTGAATTATCCAATCTAAAATGTAAATGTTATTTTTATCTAAATCATTTGATAAAATGTTAAAAAAATGTTATTAAAAACTAATCCGTGAATAGACGTAGAAGAATATATTTGTAACTTCTTAAAAAATATTAGTTATCAAAAGTAGCACTATACGTTGAATTCAAAAGTTGGTGTCAATTTTATATGAAATTCCAAAGTTAAAAAAAATCAGAATGACGATATTTTTTAAAACAAAGTTGCATTATTTTAAGCTAATAGCCAAGTAACAAAGTCGAAGGATAATTATGCAAAATGAAGTTAATCTCAGTCGTAGTGGAAGACAAATGAATGATTAAGAGGTCAAATTACATTAGAAATTCTACTAGTTAGTGTCCAATTTAAAGGCAACATATGTCGATTTTACGAAGAGTGGTGATGTTTTATATATATTTGAATAGATAACGATAAAAGAATCTAATATATATATAGTTTGATTTAAAGTTAAGTTATTTTTATTGCTATAAACTTATTTTAACGAAAGTCAAAAATTGTATTATGGTAATGATTAAGTGGAAACATTAGGTTGAAAATTGAAATGGATACAATTACTTGGTTGTTGTTTTGGGGGTCAATGGTTGCAGCTCTTTGGACAACATTAATTTCCTTGTTTTATGTATGTTTTTGTTTACCATGTTACCTTTGTTTCAAAATCTATCATCATTACAAAATTAAATAAATGAGAAACATGACATTATGCTATTCTTTTTTGTTCATTAAATTAATTTGTTTTAAGATATTCTGCCACGTGGATTGAAGGAGAAGAAAGTCAACTTCAAACAAGATTTTACCAAGAGATTCAAACATAAAGCAACAATAATGATTCTTTGGTGGATTAGTGTGTTGGTGTGTATTGCCACCACAATGTCATTTAGATAAAGTCAAATCATCGATAAATTTAGTATAGATCTAGGAGAATTCAAACTCTCTTTAACTTTATATTTATATATATATATAATATATGGAAATAAGTTTTTTTAATTCTTTTTTTACGTTTTATTGAAAATTTGTCACATATTTATGTTTAAATTGACAAATAACCAAATTAAATTGAGATGCATACCATTATCAAGATTCAAACTAAATTTCAGAAAGAAAAAACACCCTTGCATGTGCATCATTTATTATGCATCTAATGGTCGAACATTTAGATGAAGGCATAATATTTTTGTATAACAAACTTAGGAAAAAATTAAAGAAAGTTGAATATCTCTCATATGAAATGAGAAAACAATCATATAATCGAATATGATTGTCTTCGGATTCCAACACCTAATTATTGTAAATGATTATATATATCCAAAATTTATCAATTATATATATATATATATTGTGGTTTTTTTAATATAGCAAAAAAAGTGAGGCTATTTACAAACTATAGCAAATTCTCTATGGTTTATTTGAGTTTTTTTTTTACAATATTTTGTAAATAGTTTTAATTTTTGGCTCAAAGAGATTGCGGGTTCTATCACTAAAAATATTAATTTTATATCTTTATAAACTCTTTACGCTGTGAGTTCTAAGAATTCACAACTTCTTAGATTTTATAACATATCACTCTTCGTTGTTCCATCTCTTACTCTAAACAATGTTTATTTGTATAATTTTAGAGTATAATTACAATGTACGACTACTTAGTTTAGTGGTTAGAATAATAAATTATTGGATGTTTAAATAAGTAACTCCTGCGTATCTTTCTCTTTTTTCAGGGGATTTCTAACAACTTCACCTTTTTTTCTAAATTAAAAAAATATTGAAAGTAGACTTATGAATTTTGAGTCTTACCAAATTACAAAATTTTACGGTGATCCACAAAATATAAACATATTATCACTAAGGACAAAAAAAAGTTAAAATTGAAGTAGGAACTTTCTAAATTCAAACAGCATACATAAAAACCAATGTACTTTTACAAAAAAATGACAAATATAGGGTAGTTATGAAAAAATGATTTTGTTTATGTTGAATTTTCGTTTGATAGTGAAGTCAAACAATGAAAAAATTAGATAGAAAGCTCGTGTATTTAGTATATGAGTTCATTCCCATCCAATCTTCCAATTAGTGTTCGGTGGTTGAGAGAATTCAAGGAAACGATAAAAAAAAAAAAAAAACCAAACAAACAATTTGAAAAAATAGAAAAATAAAAAAAACGATAGATAATCAAAAAGTTCCAAAAAAAATTTAAAAAATAGCTCCACCATAATAAATCACTTCTTACTCTAAACGCTCAAGTTGAAAAAACATTCTTAAAATGGATAACAAAGTTTTAGATATTTTCCTATAATTAAACCTAAAAAAATACAAAATGTATTTTCTTGGTAGTTTATTTTTTAATTTAATTATTTAGAAAAATGTATTTTCTTGGTAGTTGGATCTTGGAAGGTGATTTAGATGGAGGAAGGTCGTTTTCATTCACTATGATTGGATCATATAACACAACAAAGCATAAAATGAAAGGGAAAGATTTTAAGTTTTGTTCTCTTTTCCATTTTTTTGGTTGAAATTTTTGAAAGAGGCAACGTTGGTTGAGATGGGAGTGGAAGAGCCTTAAAAACTAGTCACAAATACTATTTTTGAGTATGGACGGTAAAAAATCACTTCCAAAGTATGATAATAATTATAACTATACCTTTCAAACATAAAAATGAGTATTCAAACTTATGTATGTGCTAAAATAGAGAGTTGTAGATTCCACTTCTCGTTTGGTTTAAAGAGGTTGTGGGTTTTTGTTTTACTAAAAACATCAATTTTATACCTTTATCAACTCCTTACAATGTACACTACATAGTTTAGTGATTAGAATAATAAATTATTGAATGTTTAAATAAGTAACTTCTCGATATCTTTCTCTTTTTTCAATAGATTTTCAACAACCCCACTTTAATGGTTTTTTTTTTAATTAAAAAATATTTAAAATAGACCTATGCATTTTGAGTCTCATCAAAATAGAAATTTTTATCTCTGATCCACAAAATATAAACATATTATCACTAAAGACAAAAGAAAAAGTATAAAAATTGAGTAAGAAATATAAAATTCGAAACTTTCTCCATTCAAACAACATGCAATTAAATTTAAGAATAATGTACTTTTAGAAAGAAATGACAAATATAGGGTAGTTATGAAAAAATGATTTTAATTATGTTGAATTTCGTTTTAATATAAGATAGTGAAACCAATGATAATATTAGATAGAAAACTTGTGTATTCGTTACATGAATTCATTATCATACAATCTCCCATGTTAGCGAGAAAGAAAGAGCGGCTAAAAAACTCGATAACAAACCTAATTTGTTTTGTTTTTGCTACATTTTGTAAATAGTTGTTAGATACTAATAGAAGTTTATCAATGTCTATATTTGAACAAAATGAAAGTGGTAACTCTCAACAACTCCACATACACAATTATGTATACACACTCCAACTAATGCACATTTTAGTTTGCAATATTTTAATTAAAGCAATAAAAAGCATACTCCAACTAATACGCACAATGTTTTAGTTCATACTAATTACGAAAAAACTTAGTTTAATTTAGTACTTACCTTTCAATCTAAGACGACTCTAACACAAATCAAGACGGAACACCACAAATTTTTATGTCACTTTTCTAAATGAATAAATATATTAATTAATCTATTATTGCTTATCAAGAGTTTAACTCAATCGACTATACAAGGAGAGATTCTGGATTCAAATCTCTCACCTCAATTTATACTAAAAAGGTAAAATGAAAAAAAAAAAAAAAGGACGACTAGGGTAAAGACTATCTTATAACTATATTAAACACTATTTCTAAATCTCTATTTGCTATCGTAAATACTATTTTGTCTGTTTATCCTTTTTTATTGTTTGTTACGGTAGTAATCCAAAAGTAGAGAATGATTATAATATAATTAAGGGAAAAAAGAAAGGCAGAGGAAAGGCCGAAGAATAATGCAGAGCATGAAGTGGCAGTAAGGGAGCAGCCTTTTTCATTAACCCATTGTGATTTTCATGTGGTTATGATTTGTCTGTCTAATGTGTGTGTGTATATATAAATATATATATAAACGTGTATCCTTTGCATATGAATATGAAACAGTGAATCTTAACAGTTTTGAAGTTGGAGAAGATATTACTTTTTAAGATCCAGCATCGAAAGTCTTCAAATTTTCCCGGAAAATCCTGGTGGGATTTTCTTGATTCTTGGGAAAAAAAAAGCAAAAAATTCTTTTGTCGGATTCGTTTTCAAGACTGTTCTTCCTTTTCGATTCTGTTTTTCCAATCTTGCCTAATCGTCTCTCTTTCTTCCCTTCTCTTCCTTTGAAGCTCCAAAAATGGCGACCAAACTCTGTAATATTTGATTTTTGTTCTTTTTTGTTTTTGATTTTCACTTCTCTGTAACGCCCATTTCGACTTTCCATTTAAGCAAATCATTTTCCTCTCTGTTTTTTTGGGAGAATTTTGTTTAAAAAGGAGAAAGCTGGTTTTTCAAAAACCCCTGAAGTTTTTTACGAATTCAAAACGGTTATGGAATTTTTTCGGAACTGTCATCTAAAGTCCAGAAATTTTGAAAACCCAGCTTAACTTTTAGTGATGATTACTTCATTAAATGTACAAGAGAAGAAAACGTTTATAATTTCTGGATTCTGCATGCCTTGAAAACTTAAATCCCTTATATAAATCGTACCATCCATTTGGCATTTTGGCACTTTCTTATTTTTGATTTCATTTCAATCTTCTTCTTTTGCTATATAAACTCCCTTTTCCCTTCATTATTTCTCATTCACACCGATTCCTTCTTCTTCTTTGCTCTGTTTCTTCTTTCTCAATACTCTGTTTTTGTTTTCGAAAAACAATGGGTGTGGTTTCACTGAAAAATTTCTTTGTACTGTCTCTAGCTTTGAATGTGAGTTTGATTTTAAGAGCTATAAATCAGAATGAGAAGCTCCATGGTGGAGGTTCCATGGCGGTCGAGAAAGGGGCTAAAGTAGCTCAAATGACATTTTTGTCCTTCCCATCTCTGTCATCTCCATCAGCAGCTGCACCTGAAACTCAAACTCCTCTTGGTAGAGAAAGAGTCGTTAATCTTGACCAGTAAGTTCTCCTATTCATTCTTAATTTATCTGATTCCTTTTTTGTTTTTTTCAATACAGACAGATGAAAGTTAATCTAGTTGAAATTTGATGGTGTTTCTGTTTTTCATCAACCTTAACCAAAATTAATCCAATCTAGTTGAAATTTTTCTGTCATAACGTTTCTACAAGTCAAAATTTAAGACTGGTATAAGTTTGAGGGTGCACCATACTTTATGATAGTTTTTCGTACTCTAGGTTGATTTTTGGAATTTGACTTTTTTTTTTTTTTTTCTTAATGGGAAAGGGTAGGATGGTAATTTCGTTGAATAAGTAGCTTTTTCCAGCTTTTTAGGTGTGGACTTTGCTTTGGGGTTGTCAAAGCCAAAAACCTGTGTGGGATGTCAGTGATATTTTGGGAAAATAAAATTAAAAATTAAAAATTAAAAATATTTAATTTTATTTATTTAATGGTACACAAACATGTTGTCCAAATAAATAAAAATAAGAAAATTTGGAAGGCGTGTTTGTTTGAAGTCCTTGGGTTTTAAAAAGAGGCTGCCTAGCTGTTGGAATTAAGCGGTTTTGGAAGGAAGATCCATGCCGTTTTGTTGCTGTTTTTGCTGCAATACCAAGACATAGACAGCTCCTCGCTCTTTTGTTTTGGTTTTGAGTCTTTCGAGGGTAAGAATTCTAAAGTTAGAATGGAAACTACGCTTGCCCTTTTGTTCTTTTTACTTTGAGACTTGTACTGTTTTTACTATTATGATAGATGGAAAACGCCAACTCTTATTTATCAAATGATAGATGGAGTACGGGTGAGTATGATAGATTGAAAAAACTGAGTCGACCGACCAAAATCGATCGAGAAGATGGTCAGTCAACGATAAGAAGAGGTTCGATTGGTGTCGATTTGGAAGAAATACAAACCGACAACATGTTTTAAAAATTTCAAAAGCTTAAACCAACCATTCGATTTGGTCACCGACTCCGATTAACCGATGCCCACCCCTACTATCGAGTTAAAGTTGCTAATGTTGGAAATGTGACCAAAGGTCGACGTTGGTTAAATAAGAAGATTATCATGTGTATGAAAGTAAGTACTATTATCTTAAACTAAAAAGCAAAGTCATGTTGTTATTAAGTGTCACAATGGGGCTGTCTTATAAAAACTGTGCGGGATGAACGGTCCATTTAGTGGGGAGTACATGTGTTTGAAGAGAAAAATATTATTCAAATTCTTGGATTAAGTTAGAAAATCCACCATGGACGGTGGTGATTTGAAGTTGACCCCAAGAAATGCTATCATGGTGTTTTCTCTTTTTGACTGAAAGTACTTTTTTATCTTATTCTTTTTTCTATTTAAGCAAATGAGATGCAAGTGTTGTGGATCTTGAGGAGACATCCAGTTATTTTTGAGATATAACTCTATATTTATCTAGTATAGTCTATAGTGTCATAGCCATGAAGGCTAAATGGATATTTACTTAAAAACCAAAAAGATATGGAGTGTCAGTGGGTGTTTGGCCAAGGAGTCGCAAAGTAGGGAGTTAGGAAGTGGTAGTTGTAACTCCACTTATTAATCCTTAACACCATTAGCCTCAAAAGTTTACAAGTTCTCAAACTTCACAACTTCATTCATTACCTTAAACACCCTTATTAGGGACAGTAAACCTCTAGATATCTCCATATGATATATATAATATTGTACACTTCGGGTAGAAACCCTTAAAGTCCTACCATTTGAGATACTTGTCATCCCTTATGAATCCATATCTTTCCTTTATCTAGCAAATATGAGACTTGGGTTCCATTTCTAAAATGGAATATGATTCAAGAATGGTAAACTTTTAGCAAACGTTAGACTATTCTTTCTATTGTGTTCACTTTCTATCGTCAATTAGTTTTGAGATGAAACTTTACGAAAAGTAATGATGAGAGAAGAAGAATCTTGTTATTGTGGGAACCACGTGGCATATTCCACATTGCATGCAACACCAACACCAACACCATTTTATGCTTTTGACCTTCTTCAAGGTATAAAGAGCTACGTGGGTTGCCTAAAATCACTTTGAAACTCACTAACTTTTGGCCGCCCATTAAGAAAAAGGTAAATAATGAACACCGTGAAAAAGAAAAAGAAAAGTTTTTTTTTTTTTTTTGGTATTTGGAAACAAAACCCACCTTTAGATCAATTGAAAGAAATTAGGATCTAGAATCTTGTTCCTCCACTTTGTGGGTCCCCAACTAGATTTTAACTTCCCTCCACTTCATTGACATCATATTCATGATTGATCTGTGGCACAACCAGTAAAAGTAAGGGTCCCTCCATTCTGTCCCCTCTTCCATACTGTTTGTCAGATTTTTTTTCTTCTCTCTCTTTGTTAAGAAATAGACAATCAAAGATAAACAGTAGAGAATCGACCTCGAGAGGGCTAGATAGTAGATTCTAAGCATTCTGACCATGGTTATGTTTTTAATAATGAGGTTTTAGGAAACAGAATCTGAAAATTAATGCTTAATTTGATAGTTTTCTTCAAGATCTGGCCTTGTGGGAATCTGAGATCGTTGTCCTTAATTTGAAAGTTTGATGTTGATTTACATAATGGTTTTAATGCAGTGGTGACCCGACAATGTATGAGCAATATTGGAAGCCAAAGGGGGACAAGACTACAATAGTGATCCCTGGATGGCAATCAATGAGCTATTTTTCTGATGTTACGAACCTTTGTTGGTTCATGGAGCCTGAATTTGCCAAGCAAATTGTCAGGATACATAAGGTGGTCGGTAACGCCGTGACTGAGGGGAGGCACATTGTTGTTGGGACGGGATCCTCTCAACTCTACTTAGCTGCACTCTATGCCTTGTCCCCACAAGATTCTTCGAACCCGATCAGCGTGGTCTCTGCAGCCCCGTATTACTCGGTGAGATTAATTGAATAGGACACATGGTTCTGTTTGATTCTGTTTGTTGCCTTGCTTCTGTATTTTGCTTTCTTGTTCAACAAATTATAGTTTAATTTAGAATCTTATAAAGTCAATAGAGGTTTCTTTTATTTGTTTATTCTCTTTTGGAGGTTCATTCTTTATTCTGAATTTCCACATGCATTGTCTGTTATCTTCTTTAATGATGGGAGGACTGAGTAACAGGAACTTATATGTATTTATTTGCAATGTCGAGGAATTAAAACATGTTCCTTTGATTAAAGTGGCACAGTCTGGAAAAATTCATAGTTGTATAACAGTTAATTAGGTCTTTCACTTAGCCTTTGACCGATCCAAATCAATAACACATTGCTTTCGTGTAGGAATTGTAAAATGTTCCTGTTATCTTGAACTGATATGAATGTTAGAAAATGATTCACTGAACCTAATCAAATGAATTGCAGTCTTACCCTTTAATGACTGACTGCGTTAAGTCGGGGATCCACAAATGGGCTGGCGATGCGAAGGTATTTGACAAGGATGAGCCTTACATTGAATTGGTCACCTCCCCCAACAATCCTGATGGCTTTGTTCGACATCCCATAGTGAACCGAACTGGTGGTATATTGGTCCACGACCTTGCTTATTATTGGCCACAATATACGCCAATATCCACCCCAGCTGACAACGACTTGTCACTTTTCACTGTGTCAAAAAGTACTGGTCATGCTGGGTTGCGCATTGGGTTAGTTAGCTACGAACAGTTTCGTGACTATGCGAATGAAGTCGTCTCCAAATTCTAATGCCATTATTGTTCCAAATTTCAGGTGGGCTCTAGTGAAGGATGTTGAAGTTGCAAAGAGAATGATCAAATTCATAGAGCTGACCACAATTGGTGTGTCTAAAGACTCGCAGCTTCGGGCTGCCAAAGTTCTCGAAGTAGTATCTGACAGTTGTGAACAGGCCGGTGGTTCAGAGTATCCTGAATCCTTCTTCCATTTCAGCCACGCCCTCATGACCGAGCGATGGAGGCTGCTAAGGGAGGCAGTGAAACGCAGCGGCATATTTAGTCTGCCTAATTTTTCTCCTGCCCATTGCAACTTCTTTGACAACAACTTGGGAGCTCAACCTGGCAAGAACAACAAAATCTTTGGATACATCATTTATTTTTTCCTTAAAGTTCTGCAATCTATGATTATTGACTGTGTGTTTTGTTTCATTCTTGCAGCTTTCGCATGGTTAAAATGTGATCAAGACAACGTTGAAGATTGCGAGAGCTTTCTCCGAGGCCACAAGATTCTCACACGTGGCGGAAAGCATTTCGGCGTTGGCTCGAAATACGTTCGAATTAGCATGTTGGATCGCGAAGAAACCTACAATTTATTTATAGAAAGATTGTCTCAGATCAGGTCATGACATCTGATATTGGTAGAGGCCTGAGAAGGGCATTAGAGGTTGGAGAAGCAGAGGGGGTTTTTGGGCTTGCAAATGTAAATGAGAAAAAAGGGAAATATTTGTTATTGATTATGGATGCAAGATCTCAATTTATAATAATAATAATAATAATATTTATTATTATTTTTAAAATTTTTTGTAGTTTCATTGATCTGTTTTCTATTTTTGTACTGGCTAATAATAATAATAATAAATTTTAAATTTAGTTCATATTGCTAGTTCATTATTAAAAAAATGTCAAATATAGTATTTGCATTATTAATCTTCACGTTAGAGGTTTGATTCTCGAACACATTAATCAATTATCTTTGAAAAAAATTATATTAATAATTCTACTAGTTAGTGTCCAATTTAAACGTTTTACTTGCTTACATGTATACCCACGAAAAAAATAAAAATAAACAAATCACAAATGTTGGTTACCTTTGACATTTGAATGGATAACGATTAAAATTATAGTGTATAGTTTGACTTATTTTAATGAAAGTCAAACTTTGTGTTAGTATTAATAATAGGTGGAAACATTAGGTGAAATGCATACACAACACATTATTTTCTTTGTTTTCTGCATGTTCTTGTTTACCATGTAATCTTGTGATCGTTCAAATAGTAATCTAATGAAAACCATTTATAATTTTTTTAGAGTAACTTGAAAATCAATTAATGGATTTACCGGTTTCTAAAAGAAACAATGATGTTATAATTAATAAAACTCCTTTGATTTTCTCATCGAGTACAAATTTGTCGGTGTAGAATTAACGGTTCTTTTTTTCCCTAAAATTCAAAGATTGACATGAACATTATTCGCTGAAGTTAGAGGTCTGATACTTTTATATCATTAATTGTATTCGGCTTAAAAGTTTAAAATTTCATTTTAGTCCTCACTTTGGAACTTGTTTAATCATATTTTATATAGTTGAAAGTGTTTAATTTAGTCTTTTTATCTTTTCAATAATCTTAAATTTAGTTATACTATTTCCTAATTTTTTTATTATCTATTCACATTTAAATGTATTTTCTTACCTAAAATTATTATTATTATCCAGCTATTTTTTTAAAAAATTATCTAATAAACAAAATTTAGGGTTTATTGTAGGGACTAAAATTGGAAAAGAGAATGAAAATGAAAAAACTTGAACGACCAAAATAGTAAAAAAATTAGATCTTATAGTCCACGTTCTGTTAGAGAGCCGTTTGTTTTACACAATATTGAGCAGCTTTTTCCGTTAACCCATTTTGATTTTCGGACCACACGGTGGTTATGATTTGTCTGTATAATAGGAAAAAGTTTAGGTGCGGACGCTTTACACTCAACACGTGTCAACTTCTTTTGTTTTTTAAATTTCTTTTACCTTCCTAAATTATTTTTATTTCCTAAACTTTTATAAATATAAAAATTTAATTTTTAAAATTGTTTTGTTACGATTTATTTCATTTACTTTTAATTTTACTACTCAGTAACAATTTTGTTCTTGTATTTTACATTTTTGTTATGGTTTAGTTTCTATTTTAAACTTTTGTGTTAAAATCTCCAATAAACACATCATAAACGGAATATTTTTACATAATACAAAGTCTACCCCATAAAAACTACAAATTGATATATAATTTTGATAACAAAATTTATATTAAGAACTATGTTATTACAAATTTTGAAGTACAAGAATCAAATCGTTATCCATTTAAGTTTATGTACTGAATTGTTATAAAATTGAATGTTCAATGACCAAATCATTATAAATGGAACTAAATTATTTTGAGTGCTTATTAATCTATTTCTCTAAGTAAAAAATTTGAAATACAACTCTATCAATCATAAACTTTGGTTTTCGAGAAATATATAATTTAGTGTGAACATAAGTTACACCCAAACATGGCCTTATTCAATGCGATGGAGTGTATACATACACACATATATAAACGTGTATCCTTTTCCTTTATGTATGAATATGGAACAGTGAAAGTCTGCACATTTTCCCGGAAAATCGTGGCGGGATTTTCTTACTCTTGGGAGAAAAAAAGAAAAGAAAGAAAAATTTATTTTGTCGGATGTGTTTTCGAGACTGTTCTTCATCCTTTTCGATTCTATTTTCCCAATTTCGCCTTCTCACTTCTCTCTCATTACTTCTATTCCTTTGAAGCTTAAAAAATGGCCATTAAACTATGTAACATTTGATCTTTTTTTCCTTTTTTTATTTATTTTTAGTTTTCCCTTCACTGTAGCACCCGTTTCGACTTTCGGTTTAAGCAAATCATTTTCGTCTTTCTATTCTTGGGAAAAGTTTGTTCAAAATGGCGAAAGCTGATTCCAAAATTTAAAGTTTTACGAGTTCAGAAGAACCGGTATTATCTGTTTTCGAAACTGTTATTTAAAGTCCAAAAAACTTCAAAATTTAACTAACTTTTACTGATAATTACTTCATTGAATGTACCATTCATTTGGCATTTTGGCACTTTCTTAATTTTGATTTCATTTCCATCTTCTTCTTTTGCTGTATACTCTCCCTTTTCACTTTACTGTTTCTCATTCACACCGATTCATTCTTCTTCTTTACTCTGTTTCTTCTTTTTCAATACTCTGTTTTTTTTTTTTTTCGAAAAACAATGGGTGTGGTTTCACTGAGGAATTTCTTCGTACTGTCTCTAGCTTTGAATGTGAGTTTTATTTTAAGAGCTGTAAATCAGAATGAGAAGCTCCATAGTGGAGCTTCAATGGCGGTCGAGAAAGGGGCTAATGTTGCCAAAATGACATTTTTGTCCTTACCTTCTCTGTCATCTCCATCGGCGGCTGCTCCTGAAACTCAAACTCCTCTTGCTACAGAAAGAGTCATTAATCTCGACCAGTAAGTTCTCTGATTCCTTCTTAATCTAGTTGAAATTTGAGTTTTTTATATTAGTCGTCTATTTTCAGTCCTTATATCATTAATTACTTGTTCCTAAAATGGCTATATACACTACCAATATGGTCATTTCTAATAAGCAATAGTGACGTAAGAAAGGTTATTAATTTCCATATTTTTAAAGAGTTGGATCATTAATCACAGATGAGATTGAGAACAAGTCACTCCTCAGAGTCTATAATTGTAACTAGACTAGTACAAATTTTTGGTGTTTTTGGAAATTGACTTTTTTTTCCTCTAATGGGAAAGGGTAAGAGGGTAATTTCGTTGTATAAGTAGCTTTTTCTAGCTTTTTAGGTGGAATTTGCTTTGGGGGTGTCAAAGCCAAACCCCTGTGTGGTACAACACAAACATGTTAGTCCAAATTAATAATAAATTCAAACGAGGCTGCTTAGTTATTGGAATTTCAATAGAAAGCGGTTTCTGGAAAGAAGATCCAACACCTTTTGTTGCTGTTTTTGCTGCAAAACAAAGACAGAGACAGCTCCTCGCTCTTTTGTTTTGGATTTGAGACTTTCGAGGGTAAGAATTCTAAAGTTGGAATAGAAACTACTCTTGCCCTTTTGTTCTTTTTACTTTGAGACTTGTGCTTTTTACTGTTATAATACTCTGTCGAGTTAAAGTTGCTACAATGTGACATGTGTTTATGGGGGAGTACGTGTGTTTGATGAGGAAAATATTATTCAAGTTGTTGGATTAAGTTAGAAAATGCACCATGGATGGTGGTGATTTGAAGTTGACCCCAAGAAATGCCATTATGGTGTTTGTCTTTTTGACTGAAAGAACTTTTTATTCTTCTTCTTTTTTCCATTTAAGCTAGTGAGATGGCAGTCTTTGAGATCTTGAGTAGACATTGAAAAATTAGTTTTGGTATGAACTTTATTAGCCTAAATGGGTATGCACTCAAAAAGTAAAAACATATAGAAGGTTAAGAACAATCCAAAAGGCCTCATCTTGACTTTGGTTGCATTTACAACTCCAAGTTTGACCTGAAAAAGTAAACTCAAAGAGAAATCATTTTGAGGGCACATTAAAGCTTCTTATGATCTTTAAAAAGGTAGCGGAGTGAACTAATCTTGTTCAAGAATGATGAGAAAGAAAGAAGATTCTTATTTTTGTGGGAACCATGTGACTGCACCATTTTATGCTTTTGACTTTCTTCAAGGTGTCAAGAGCTACGTAGGTTGCCTAAAATCACTTTGAAACTCTCTAACTTTTGGCCGCCCATTAAGAACGAAGTAAATAATGAAAACTGTAAAAGGTAAAAAAATGTTATTCTTGTATTTTTTTTGTCTTTGGAAACCAAACCCACCTTTAGATCAGTTGAGAGAAATTAGAATTGTGTGGATCTAGAATCTTGTTCCTTCACTTTGTGTGCCCTTAACTAGATTTTAACTTCCCTCCACTTCGTTGACATCATATTCATGATTGATCTGTTGCACAACCAGTAAAAGTAAGGGTTCCTCCATTCTGTTCCCGTTTCCAGAGTGAGTGCCAATTTTTTTCCCTCTCTGTGTTTATGTTTTTAATAAACAGAGTCTGAAAAATTAATGCTTAATTTGATAGATTTCTTCAAGATCCGGCCTTCTAGGAATCTGAGATCGTTGTCTTCAATATGAAAGTTTGATGTTGATTTATATAATGATATAAATGCAGTGGTGACCCGACAATGTATGAGCAATATTGGAAGCCAATGGGGGACAAGACTACAATAGTGATCCCTGGATGGCAATCAATGAGCTATTTTTCTGATGTTACGAACCTTTGTTGGTTCATGGAGCCTGAATTTGCCAAGCAAATTGTCAGGATACATAAGGTGGTCGGTAACGCCGTGACTGAGGGGAGGCACATTGTTGTTGGGACGGGATCATCTCAACTTCTCTTAGCTGCCCTCTATGCCTTGTCCCCGCAAGATTCTTCGAACCCAATCAGCGTGGTCTCTGCAGCCCCGTACTATTCGGTGAGATTAATTGAATAGGACACATGGTTCGGTTTGATTCTGTTTGTTGCCTTGCTTCTGTATTTTGCTTCTTGTTCAACAAATTATAGTTTAATTTAGAATCTTATAAAGTCAACATTTTCTTCTATTTGTTTATTCTCTTTTGGAGGCTCATTTTTTATTTTGAATAGTTGCTCCACATGCATTGTCTGAAATCTTCTTTAATGATGGGAGGACTGAGAAACAGTATTTATTTGCAATGTCGAGCAATTAAAACATGTTCCTTTGATTACAGTGGCACAGTTAGTTAGTTAGGTCTTTCACTTAGCCTTTGACCGTTACCAATTGATAACACATTGCTTTCGTGTGGGAATTGCAACATGTTTCTGTTATATTTAACTGCTATGGATGTTAGAAAATGATTGACTGAACCTAATTCAAATGAATTGCAGTCTTACCCTTTGATGACCGATTGCGTTAAGTCGGGGCTCCACAAATGGTCTGGCGATGCAAAGGTATTTGACAAAGATGGACCTTATATTGAATTGGTCACCTCTCCCAACAATCCTGATGGCTTCGTTCGCCATGGCGTGGTGAACCGAACTGGTGGTATATTGGTCCACGATCTTGCTTATTATTGGCCACAATATACCCCAATATCCACCCCGGCTGACAACGACTTGTCGCTGTTCACCGTGTCAAAATGTACTGGCCATGCTGGGTTGCGCATTGGGTTAGTTAGCTATGAACTGTTTTGTGACTATGTGAACGAAGTTGCCTCTGTATTCTAATGCCATTATTGTTCCAAATTTCAGGTGGGCTCTAGTGAAGGATGTTGAAGTTGCAAAGAGAATGATCAAATTCATAGAGCTGACCACCATAGGTGTGTCTAAAGACTCACAGCTTCGGGCCGCCAAAGTTCTCGAAGTAGTATCTGACAGTTGTGAACAGGCCGGTGGTTTGGAGTATGCGAAATCCTTCTTCCATTTCAGCCACGCCCTCATGACCGAGCGATGGAGGCTGCTAAGGGAGGCAGTGAAACGAAGTGGCATATTTAGTCTGCCTAATTTTTCTCATGCACATTGCAACTTCTTTAACAACAACTTGGGAACTCAACCTGGTAAGAACAAGAAAAATCTCTGGATACATCTTTTTCCCCCTTGTGCTTGTGCAATCTTAGATAATTTGACTGTATATTTTGTTTCCTTCTTGCAGCTTTTGCATGGTTAAAATGCGATCGAGACGACGTTGATGATTGTGAGAGCTTCCTCCGAGGCCATAAGATCCTCACACGAAGCGGAAAACATTTTGGTGTTGGCTCGAAATACGTCCGAATTAGTATGCTTGACCGTGAAGAAACCTACCCTTTATTTATAGAAAGATTGTCTCAGATCAGCTCATACATCTGATATAAGTTGAGAAGGCCTTAGAGAGTTAGAGGTTGAAGAGTCAGAGGCGGTTTTGGGCTTGCAACTGTAAATATGAAAATGAAAATGAGAAAAAGAAAAAGAAAGAGGAAAATGTTTGTTATTAACTCTCAATCTCAATTTTTTTTAATATTATTATTATTTTTTAATTTTAATTTTGTAGGTTCATTTCTCTGGTTCTATTTTTGTACTTGCTAATGATAAAGAAACAATGGTGTTACAATTATTAAAATTCCTATCTCATCAGTCTAAATTGTAGACATAGAACTAGTGATATTTATCTTATTCCGGTAAATAAATCTTTATGTTTCAAATGTTGAATTTAGTCTTCATCCTTCCAATAACACTTAAATTTAGTTTATATTATCGTCTATGGTTGATTTTTTCATATATTTTTTTAATTATCATCTATTAGTATTTAAGATTAATTTTGGAAATGTATACAAGTCTTCTATTTGTTTACATGAAAATTATAAGGATTATTTAACAATATTTTAATAAAATATTAGCTACGTTGTTTTTTTTTTAAATTTAAAATAAAAATAAATACAACTTCATCAAAATAAAAAAACTAATAAAGTTAAATGGGGCGGGCCTTCAAATGGGCCCAATTTGTAGCCCACCCCATGTACAGTTGTGACTCGAATCTGCAACCGTGCAATTTGAATCGTACGTCTGTGCCACTAAATAGGTGTCTTCTCAAAAGGTTGAGAGCCCAATATTGGGTCCATACTCGACCCGGCCCATTTTCAATTCCTTGCGGATCATCCATACTTCTATAATGTATGATTTCTAAAGTTTTCAAAATGCTACGCATATTATGTAAACATTTTTATATTCATTCTTTTTCATCATACTAAATATTTTTAAATATATTCTTTTTAAAAAATAACTAAACAATTAATATTTGGTTAGTTCAACCATAATACATGAGGTAAGGGATTCTCAAACTTTTTGGTGGATAGTTCATATTTTTATACTAAGACGGTGCAAGCAATATTTAACTCGTTTTATACTAAAATGGTCCAAATTATATAGGGTAGAGGACGAAAATTCATTTTTTATAAAATGAAATTACGTTGTATACTAAACTATGCACAAATTGGTAAAATTAGACAGGTGTGTTCAGATTGTGCAAGGGAAGGCCAAAGCTCAAGGGTGGGTCAATGTCGGGTAACCAGAGAAAGCATAGGATGACACATGAGTCAGTGACCTGAGGTTTGAGTCAATTAGCCAAGTCGATAAATGTATACTAATTGAAAAAATAACCAAGTTGTACTTGGTTTGACACCCTATAACCTCGAATACTATAAACAATCCTTACATCACTAACGTTACAAATTAACTTGAGGCAAGTATCAGGGGAAGGACTTGTAATAGCCTCATTTAACTTGGGAAACAAAGCATGTAGGCTCAACATCATGCTAGAAGTGAGATTCTCTTATGCAAGTCAATTTATAAAGTGAAACTAAACAAGGAAAGAAAACGTGCAAAAAACCCACAACGACAACAAATGCGAACACTATCCGAGTGCCAACAAAGTAAATTTAAGACAATGTAGATGAACTATCAATCATGCTTAAATTAAATTTTAGTATAGATGTAGATTTTTGGTAAAAAAAAGAAAAAAAAATTATATTGATTTAGTTCAATTTTCATCATTGTACTTTATTATTCTTAATTTAGATTAGTCCCAAATAAAGAATGGAGAGACCTGTTGCGTCGAAGACAAACAAAAGTTTTATGGCGCGAAGGCTCATGACTGTTTCTTCCTCCAGTTTCAGGCATCCATTGTAGCGATTTCAGTTCGTTGCTTCTCTGTCAATGCTACGATAGCTTACCTCAGCGATTTCTTTGGCAGGTCAGGTCATCCAATCAAGAAGCTCAATGAAGGTATGTTTGGTTTTCGTTAATGCTCCAATATTGCGATTCTATTTATTGATATGATGCTAAATATCATGAGGAAAATTTGATTCCCATGTTTGCAAGGTTGGGCACAAAATTTGTTGAGCAATGATATCATTAAATTTACCTTTTAACTTATCAAGATTTCAAGTTCATGATTTAACATGATGGATTGTAAAACCGAGTTGACTGAACCGAAGGTGGTTAGTCAGATAAAAAGAGAGGCTTAATCTGCGTCGGTTTGGAAAAATCTAAACTGACAATTTAAAAAGCAACATCTAAAGAATTAAACTGACAAAATCCAATTAACTGATCCACGTGTACTCCATGACGGTCGATATCGGTTTGAACATTTACTAAACCGATCATAGTTAGTTCGGTGGCGGTAGGAAAACTTACTCAAACAAACCGCCCCCTAGCGGTATCAGAGTAGGAGTTACTTTGTGCAAGTTCTTTATTGTTGTCTTCTTCCGATAATATTGATTTCTTCTTGTTGGGTATTCCGATAGTATTGACATTATCAAATTTACCATAATCTATCCGCTTTAGATTTTTGGTTTATCGATGATTTAAGAAAAATTGGATTGTGGATGTTATTGATAGTGCTAGAGTCCCATAATGCAACTAAGATCATATAAGAACTTGGACATTATTGTTATACAAGTTATACTTTTTTGTGTTAGTGACTAGTGTTTGGTGAAACTGAGTGTAGGTATAACTTGAACAATAATTATCATCCTATTCTAAATTTAAATCACAAGAAATCAATCTAGGACTATCATTTAAAGTTGAATGATAACCCTATCTATCTATCTATCTATCATTAAGCTCAATTGTCTTTCTGTTAACTGAGAGAGGATCAATCTTTTCTTTTCATCTTTTGTAACTCTTCTCAAAATCCCAGTCTAAAGAACAAAAATGTTGACCTTTAGGACCATGCCAGCAAAATGATAATAAGAATAACAACATTTTGGGTTGAAATGAAGGGTGGGTGTGCAAAGGTAACAACCTTCGTGGACACATTTACAACTAGTAACAGTTCAATTGGCATTTCATTATTTGTTCTTAATTCTAATGTAGTATTGAAAATTCTGTTTTCATGCCTATTTCATTGGCAAGTTACTTACAGATACATTTATGGAAAGGTTCTATCTGCTGTTCCTTCTTACTGGTCATGATTCTCAAGCTTTGCCTCAGTATGTCGATTTCTCTGTTCCTCTTATATTTGTCTTGCTCCATTGAAACTACTTGTTCTTTGAGGGCTTTTATGGTCTCCTCCTTTGCTTGTAATTCTGTTTTTAGTGCTTCTGTCCTCTCCGTCGCTCCCCAATGTAATCCATCTCCTATCAAGGTGAATGACAAGTGCCTGTTGGTGATGGAAAATCTAATTTGCATATATTGAAATTTTTTAGTCTTATTTTTTTTGCTACCCTTCTCTAATCTCTAATCTTTAGAACTAAAAGACACGGTTGTAACTATATAACAGATCTTGTGCAAGTAAGGTCATCCTTCACTCATCTCTAATCTTGAGCTAAATTGAAAGACAATCAATGGAAAATTCAGAAAGAAAGAGAAGATAAGATAAGTTGTTACACATACCATTATGTGTCCTCTGAATTAGGTCATCAAGTTCAATCTTGATAGCGTGATAAAGTTGCTTCCACTTCTCAATGGCTTCATCTCTTCGTGCTCTTTCCTGTTGTATCTGCTCAAAGATTGTATTTGGAGTTCCCTCCATTTCCCATTCTGTTGCCATCTTCTCTCCAAAATTTCCTTCTTCAATCTCTGTAATACTCTCTTTGACCTTCTTCCTCCACATCTTCACCTCCTCTTTCAGTCTCTTTTTCTCTGTTTTCCAACCTGCCTCCTTAAATGCAAAAACCACCATGTCTTTCTCATGTGCTTTAGTCTCTTTATCCATTTCAGAGATTACTCCCCTCACTTCCTCTTTAAGTAGCCTTATCTTTTCTTTCAATCCTTTAACATCATCATCAAAAATCTCACTCCCATCTTTGCTTGAGCATATACCCATTTTAGTGAAGCGCTTTGCTTCTATAGCCTTTCTGGGTTACTGAGTGAGTTTTTGAAGAAGGTCTTATAGACAGGAAATAAGAAAGAGCGATGTGTTTGATGTGAACTCTGAACAAAAGCTCCTCCATAAAAGAGCTGCATTTGGGGTACCTACATTGGCTGTGCTTATCCCTTGCTCTATTTGACTAGCTCTCTCTCAGAGTTAATGATTAGTGGAAACGTCTATGCGGCTCGTGAATGGCTGTCATTTTATAACAAGAAAATACAGACAGATTTGACCTGTGACCCCATTAGAATTGAGAAGCTGATATGTGTTAACTCACACGAGAAAGTTTTGCAAAAACTAAATCATCAATCTCATATTATTTAGTAACTTTTTAAAAGGCCCTACAAGCTTTGAAACTTGGAAAAAGTATTAATAGTAGTGCTGTACTTGGAACATTTTTTCCCATGCTATTGATATTCCTTGAGATCAATTATGCATCTCAATTGCAAAAATGTCACCACTTTTCTTTTCCCTTTTTCTTTTGTCATTTTTTTTTTCTTTTTTGCCTTTTTACACTTGTTGCATGACAGGTAATTTCTCTTGTCCACAAGTACCATATCCAAATGGACAACTCTATATCTCTAATACCTTAGAATCAGGCGCTGGGATAATGACTATTCTTTTACATTCATATGATGTTGGTCCATTTTAAATCGATCTTATATCGAACATAGGTTGACATGAGTTTTCAAGAAATAAAGTTTGTTTTTATAATAATATGAAGAGATGATCAAACGTTTGACTTTCAGGTGGACAATACATTCTTTACGCTAGTTGAACTATTGTTATATTATTATTGGGATGCCCGATTCTTGTGTTGGTTGGTTACATAGTTAAAATTGGTTCTAGAGGAAATACTAGTGTGTAAAAATGCTTCTTTTAACTAGTGCTTTTGCAAAGAATATTTATAGGACAGAATCATCTAAAAATACTAATCATTCCAGTTACTTTTAAGATTCTTCCATAAAAAACTTTATCTGAATGGAGATGTATTCCTTAAAAACTCAAGGTTTTTGTCATCCCTAAGCTCACACTTTCAGCAACTACAAAATTCTTCCTTACCAGAAAATGGTAATAAGTTGGTAAAAGAAGAGATTGGTTTAGTGGTCCATTCTAAATTCACTAACTTACAGTAGAGTGACATAACTTTCTGAGGCTAAATAACGACGAATTTGAATGGGGATGGTTACCGACAACTCATAAAAAGATTAGGTTATAATTTGTCATAGGATTCCTTTGCTGAAAACGAGCTGCAGTGCTATGGTGAATTGGAATCAAACTTCAATTCAAAGTGATGGTTACACATTTATCCTAAACGACACGACCTTACTTGAACAAGATCTGTTTTATAGGTCTGTACAACTGTTTTTAAGTCCTAATATTTACCATAAACTACTAGTAGTAAGAGTAAATATTTGGAATTCAAATTGTTGGATTTTCAACGGACCCATAAATTCTGAGAACGACTTCCTTCAATGTTAGAGATTTTTGCGTAGAGATGAGGGCTGTGGTGGCCAACCGACAGTGACAAAAAGAAAGAGAAAATGGTAGCCTGGCTGCACAAACAACACAACAAACAGGTACTTGCTTGTTATAAATTCATCTTGTTACTTAATGCATTACCCATGTGATATTAAAACCAGCGAATATTTTTCCAAATTTCATTCTGATTCTGATAAGTATTTTTGTGTATGGCTGTGGACCACTTTGCCTTACAATTGGCTCAGATTTTACCAAAAAGCTCTGGAGGGAACTTGCATTTACTGTTTTAGGAGGAGTTTAGAGATTTGAGTTGGTTAATTAGAATCCGTGAATTATAATAATTTGTTTTCAAGGTGTAGACTATTTTCATGTGGGCACGAGATAGCAAATATTGTAAGAAAAAAAAGAAGATAGAAGATGGTAAAAGAGGAGAGATTTCAAATGTTATTCTTGTAGTTAATTGTGGGTAGAAGTAAGCATCGTTTGATTTAGTAAATCTTCAAACTAACCTCGACCATGAAAAAGTACAAACTAGCCATTGGTCCTGGTCAATTTAAATTTTTTTCAAACCAACACCAACTGAACCCCTTCGATTTGTTTGGTTTTGATCGACGGACCCGGTTTCTTAGTCTTTAATGCTCTAATTGTGGATAGTAACCGTTAAAAACACAAAGGATTATCATTGGAGGTCAAAACACGGAGCTATAATAACCAACTTCACCTGGTTGAAGTTGGGCCTAAATGGGCTTTGTCACCTATAATTATATGGCATTTTGTAAGAGGAGGAGGATATACTTTTTGGGGACAATATAATTACAGGAGAAGTTGACTTTTTTAGTGCAGTTGCTGTAGATTATGACTTGATCATACGGGCAACGAATACTTAACATTATTCTTTATTCATTTTGGAATCGTCTGGAGTCCGTTTCAATGTGCTTTTCTTTTAATTCAAACATATCATCTTCTTCATAGCCATATGCATTAATTGATTCGTTATACACTAACTTGCTACATTATCTATGTATTTTACGGTTTGTCTTTGTTATTGGCTTTATTTTCCTTAATTTGAATTCCTTAGCATTTTGGATCCGCCACTACATGGTAGAAGAATCAATGGGCCCATTGGGCTATGGTCAGCCCAATATGTTACTTGTTTGGGCTCAACATCATTTTATGGCCCAATACACAAGAGTGGCATTATTGCCAAAATCACCCTTGTTTTAGTTTTCTTTCCCCTTTTTCCTTAATTAACTAATCAATCAATCAATTAATTTTTTTTTTCCTTGAAAAGCCTTCTATACAACCTAATTATTCTTTGATTGCCAATTTAAATTAAAGTTTTTGCAATAGGAAATTGAAAATTATAGTATAGTGTTGTTTGATAATACGAAAAGGAAAATCGAATATCTGATTTTGAATTTTTCCTTAAGAATTTCCTTACGTTAAAGTTAATAATATTCTCCAACTATTTTAAATTATCTCCAAAGTTTATATAATTGCTAAAGTTGTAGTGTGGTTGAGCACTCCTTTGAATCATATACTCTTCCTTCAATCCATTTATCACAAATTCAGATACTTATATTCTTATACTCTTCCAATTACCATTACAGATTAATAAATATAAACAAATTCAAGCTTTTGCATAAAATTAAAACAATATATTGAGTCAAATTCAACAATAAAAAACTAAATAATGTTTTTTTTTTTTTTTTAAATTTATTTATAGCCTTTCGTTGTATAATGGAGCTGTCATCATAAAAGTCACACCTTAAAAAAAATATGTACCTATTAAGATAGGAGGATAGATTTCGAATCCGGAATGTAAATTTAATTCAATTGAACTTTAAGAGTTAAGATCTTGTTAATAAATATAGAAGAAAAAAGGAAAAGTAAACTAAATTTAAAGAATAACCACATACATATATGATAAACTAACCCTTCTTTTTAAGGCTAGACTAGAGGGTAGATCATGTGCAAAGTTTCAAAGTCCTAACAGTAGGAGCCATTACTCTACAAAAGTTAGTGTAAATTGTTTAGGGACTCTACAAATAATTGTTAATTAAACCCCTTCTTTTGTTAATAGTTTGATTCCTTTTACATTTATAATATTATATATATATATATATATGTACATGATTGACTTTGTTTTGTTCAAAAGTTAGATGGGTACTTATTTATTAAAGATATTCTCCGATAATAATGATTGATTTCACATTTCCTAATTTGGGGTTGAAGGACGTTTAAAAAACAGAAGAAAAAGAACACATTATTCTTCCATATCCATCATGCTCAAAAGGTCAAAGTAATCATTTTTCTGAATTCGATCCTTACAGTATATGCAATATAATTTCAATTGGTTTAGTATTTTTGGTTTCTAAAGTGTATTATTCTCTGTGCACATCAGTCTTTGTCTCAATTAATGTAAGTCCAGAACATATAGGATTTGGTGAACTTTGGGACAAGAATAATTATGATTGAAATGAAGGGTTGTGAGAGCAAATATTCATAGAGATGGTAGATGAAAGTGTCACTCTCTAAACCTCTTTTTTCTTTAACAAGTTATAGGTGGTCGACCGAGATCAGGAGGTGCACCCAAATCATCTTAATTGGCTAAGAAGTCACTCTCAAAGACCTATTTGAATGAGAAATGTAGAGGACAATTCATACGAGGTGAAGAAATATTTCAACTCTAGCTACTTGATAAAGTTATAATGTCGCGAACAATACTTAATTTACATATGATATCAAAAGATTGCATTTATCATTAAATAAATGTTATTATATTGTATTATGGTATGTTGTGATATGTATCTAATTTAACTTATTGTGTGCTTCAAAGGAAGTATGAGAGTATTTGGGTCAAGGATTATCAAGACTCTAACTATCTTTTGCTACACTAAATATACTTTTGTCTCTCCAATTATTACAATAACACTATTTCAAACTCACCCCATTTGTTACATTATTATTATTTTATATTCATCAATTTGTATTATTTGCTACAATACTACTATTTTCTTCCCAAACTAAGATAGTTTACACTTCAAACTAAAATAACCTAAAACCCAACATAAGCTATTGTAACCCAACTATAATAACCAATTTCTTGCTCCAAGCGCCCTTTATTAGGTTAAATTGAAAAGTTGGTTGAGAATCTAGAATCTAGTCCTATAATTTGATAAAATTCTCGAGAATCTAGTTTCCTATCGACTTTTTTATGTAGTTTTCTCAAATGATAAGGGCTAAATTTTAGTTATAATTTTTTTTTTGGGTTGAGCCGCAAGTTATGTATAATGCTATGTATTGGAAGTTAAAGATGAATGAATTGTAGTGGGTGAAGAATGATGTGGTGGGGGCAAAAATAGAAGGCTTGTTGTCTATGATATTTGTCCTTATATGATGAAAGGCTTATGAGTTTCTGCCAGAATTTCAGCTACTCTTTGCTTCTTTACCACGTCTCTTTCTCTCTGTGTGTGTGCAGAGTAGAAGATTAAGATTGATGGGTTATGATGATGGATTCTGAAATTACTACAGTTTCACTCAAACATACACAAAAAAAGAAAAAGAATAAAAAAGATCAGAAACCCCTCTTCTCTTCTCTGACCAACTTCTGAACCAAAACAGTACCCGATTCAGACCTCAAAAGCAACCCCCAACATAAAAAAGACATTAAAAAAATCTTAGAGTGAAGTATTAAAGTTGAGAGTTGCGACCTCTTCGAGTGCATAGTATAAGAAGTTAACTAGACAAAAAAATTGACGTATGTTTAGTTATGAGCCAAAGAACTCCTTCAAGTAAACAAGGAAGGGAGTTGGAGCTCAACTCCACCATGAGAGAACATAAGAGAGATATGGGTAGATGAAATAAGTGTTTTGTACGTTGTATTAATCATAATTTGTCATATCACAGTTTTTTATTAACGTGTTTTTTCAACTGCACAAAAATTGGTGCAACCTTGACTGACTACACCCAAGTTCTTTTCATTAGAGTTTTTTAGATGGTTTGTGTGATGTGAAAGGAATGAAAGAATTTTCACTGACTTTTTTCTCAACTCTGGATGGTTTTATGGATTTGGTTCATTTTCATGTGCTAACCCTTGTTCTTTTCCTATATTATGATTGAAGAGCTTTCTTGTAAAGTGTTTATTTCATTGAACGAGGATGATATTGATGGTTTGTGTAGAATTAGAAAATTGGATGGGGATGATTAAATTGAATAGGAAAGAATAAATGGGGATGTTGGAGGAGAGGCGATGAATTGGAGGAAAATGGATGTGGGGCGACCCAAATCCCAGATACGATTCAGACACACAGATCAGTGTCCTTGTGTGCGTGCGTGGCTAAGAGAAAATAGGGTACACAATAACACTTTTACTTTTATTATTCCTTTTTTTTTTTAATATATATATAATTTTAATTTTGAAATTTAGGGGTTTGTCCACTCCTCTTCATAGTGGGAGTGGCTTGGCTGCTGGGAGGGACTGACAAAAAAGTGAAGAGAGAAAACAGAAATATAGAGAAGGGTATTGTATTGTAATTTGTAGAAATAAAAAGAGAGAGAGAGATAGGGTGTTTCAGTGTCTTGTGATGATGAATCTTCTGTTATGTGTACTGCCAATTTGTTCTCATAAGCCTAAAGAAACTTCCCTCTTTCTCTTAGTTCTTTTCATGTAATTTCATGAGTTCTGCCTTCATTTTGTTACTATATCTTCCATCTTCAGTGACAAAAACACACCCTATGATTCTGCCTCATTCTTCAATTTCTTTTTTTCTTTTTGTAAAAACCCTAACCCTAGTTGGGGGTTGGGGGTTGGGGGGGGGGGGGGGGTTAGTCCTAGACTTCTTTATGGCTCTTAATTCTTCTAGTTCTTATAGTTTTTCTCTGTTCATGAGAATAGAATAATGTTTGATCTACTTTATCTTGCACTACAGTAAGTTTCAACTTCATCAATTTGGGTTTCTATAACATGAATTTGATCTGCAGTGTAGTCAAATTTCACAGAGAGAAATGGTTAAACTAGTGGCTTTGGTTTTTTGTGTGGATTAAAAGTTTCAATATTTGAGTTTAACGTTTTGAATTTGGTTTTTTTGGAGAAGAAAGGATAGGAATGATTTCCTAAATGGTCATCAAACTTTAGTACTGTTCTCACCCAGGGTTTTGATAGCTTGTGTGCACTAGTATTACTGGTACATAGGATCACATCCAAAAAGATACTTCATTGGTCTAGATTTCAGTTTGGTCCTAAGGCTCAAGATATTTCAATTTGGTCTTTGGTTGAACCTCACACACCATCTTCAATCCCTTCTTACCACTCAAAAACCCTAATACGCTGTCAACTAACATAATATTACCATATTCAAATGTGGTAGTAACCCAAATGACTGTGAGATCTGATCACTGGTTCAAAACTCCAAAATTATGAGAATTCAAACAAAATTTCAAAAACTTAAGGACCAAATTAAACGATATTCAAATCATAGGGATGAAATTTATAATTCAACCATTAAATTTAGTTGTATATGAAGTGTAGTAGATAAATAGATGGATGTATGGTACAAGATCTAAAGCTAGCTTTCATGTTTCAGTAAAGGCAGTTAATTCGAAATGCTTAATGATCCATGAAGAACATTTTGCAGTGTCATCATAAACTTTTATTTTCCCTAAAGGATAAGTTTCATTAATGTACAAACAAAAAGCAAACTCTGATCAGCCCAAAAATAAAAAGATAATAATTGAAGCAAAAAAACACATAAATTAGTACAGAAGGAAGAGAAGAGAGAAGCTTTTACTGTGAATATATGGCTGTGGTCTGGTTTTTTACTGTAAAGTTTTGAAGTTGTGTGTGATGGGGGAGATGAAAACAGTGAAAAGGTAAGTGAACAAATTGAAAATATGAAAAAAGAAAACTGAAAACCTCATTCATGGGAGGATGAGACACAGCCACCAGTTTATAATGTACAAATCCAATGAGACCAACCAAACTTTTACTCACTGTTTTAAATAAATACCCACTTTAGTGTTTAGTGTTACTGTCTATTAGTTAGTTAATTTAAAATAATCCAAAATTTTAAAATTAATTTCAATATTGATGAAAATATAGTGAAACTTCATTAATTATAATTCTTTTAAATTAATTAATAACAATTAGCACTAAAGACGGAAAGTGAGTATATTGAGTGAAAAATCAAATGTCGAAATTGAAATAAAATTCAAATTATAAAATTCAAATATTTTGAAACCTATTGACTAACTTGAAATATATAAAGACCAAGAGATTCATATTAGCACTGTAACACTAAAAAGATAAAGACTAGAATTTGAAAAGGGAGTTTAGGAACACTGTTGATTCACAATTTCCTTCAAACTTAAAGATCTTTTCCCCTTCAAACTGATTATTCTTAAATGTGATTTTTCCCAATCCTTTTTCTGATCATTCCAAAGCCCTTTATCAAATTCTACCTTTCAAGAGCACATCACAAACCCAATAAGCTTTTCCACAACCCTCTTTCACTTTCATTTTTCTTTCCACACGAGAACTACTGTCGTCCCAACACGCTTAACCGTTAACTCCCTTTCACCTTACAGAAGCTGAATTGTTCGATGCAAAGTTAAGGTTAGAGATGAATTGATGGATCTAAAAATCAACTTATGATTTAGATTTAACTCACATTTTAATGGTAAATTAGAAAAGAAAGCTTACGTATATGGGACCTTTAAAAAGAAAGTAGAAAGAAAAGTGAGAGAATATTACATAGGGTTAAAAAAAAAGAAGAGTGCTATAAGACATAGACGTATATATATATATATATTAATATAAAAACTATATAATATAAATGAGTAAGAGAATCTGCTTTTAAGAAGACACAACAAATTACATGAGATAAAATATTAATTTTCATTTATTCTTAAGCATAAACAATGGCAGTACTAAATTGTTGATGCAGAAAAACAGCTCTCTAGAAATTGAACCTCACACAATAGACAATAGTCCCTATGCATATAGCAACCTTATTTTAGACCCTAAATTAATCTTTCTTCCACACATTATCATAAAATTTAAAAAAAGAAAAAAAAAAACATAATTCTCATAGAAATTGTTTTGGATTTTAAAGGGGAATTAAAATGCTAATTGGGTTTAAGATAACCTAAATCCCAAGATCACTCTCTAAATAATACTAGAAAAATTAATTAATTCAACTAGCTAGAAAAAAAAACCCATCATATATATATAAATATATGAGGAAGTGACATACCAGAGAAGAGAGAAAATTTTCTCTCTAGGGTTGGGAGAAAAAAACCCTATTTTGAGGATTTTTTTTTTGGTTTGGGCGAAAGTTTTTTCTTCAAATATTGCCATCTCTTCCTCCTTCATTGATGTTATTTCCAGAAGTGTTTTCATTCCAAGGCAATGGATAAGCCATGGGAAAAGCAGGAAGATGTTGATTATAATATCCACTTGTTGAGCTTGTGTGATATTGATCTAATGCTCTCGGGCGAGTGCCGAGGTTGGGCTGAACCACTTGACTCACTCCTGCATTAGGTATCTCGTTGCATGCGAATCGAATTAGGTCGGCATTCGCAGCGTCGAGTTCCTTTTGGAGCCTTTGGACTTGCCTTTGAAGGAAGGAGATTGCTCCAACGCAACCGTAGACTGGGTCCCGAACTCGAGCCTCAGCCTCGTAGGCTAGAGAGTTCACTGCATCCTCCCTTTGGTGAGGTAGAAGCTCATTTAGTAGCTTTGTTACATTGCTAGCTCCAAAGATTTTGTGCACATTGGCAAACTTTTGAGGCTCTTCTGGTGGGAAATAAGGAGCAAAAATGCAACCTGGCATGCATTTTCTTCTCAAGAACTTGCAAGCAGCACATGGAGAGTTGTAGGAACTTGATGATGCCATCCTTGCCCTAACCAATCAAAGTAAGAACATCATAATCTATATATACTCTTCAATTTTTTCCTAATTCTTACTCGACTATGCATGTTAACGCATCCATAACTCCTTTATCATACTTCGAACTCAATAGTGACAACATTCATTCAAAAATGGTGAGATCAGTACAAAAAGTATACTTTTTTACTCATTCTTTTATACCTTAAAGTTTTAACTAATTCCTTAAACAAGACAACCATTATATATTAAACCCAATTAATTCTTCGTTTATATCTATTTTTGTTCATTCTATCTACATTATACATCTGTGTGTAGTTTAATTAGTAAAAGTAAAGGGAATTTCTTTTATTTTTAACCAAAAAGAAAAAGAAAAAGAAATTCTAGAACAAGGTCAGATGAAATTCAGAAGAAAATTATTTAAAATTTTGTAGCTGATCCCAAGTAATTTATTTTTTTGTTCAGAATCAAGATCTCTTTCTTTCTTTCTTTCACACGCGTGCGTACTCATTAAATTAATTATTTTTTTTTTTTAAATATCTCCCTTGGACAGACACACGTACAATACCCTAAATCAAATTTGCAGAAACATCTGCATAAATTGCAGATATATATATATATATATATCTACATACATATTATTATTATTGTTCTTGCCATGCATGTCCTATACTCAATTATCTATATTAATTTCATTTCTCCAGCAATTACGAAAGTGGAGGATTGAACCTATGCTCGAATGGGCAACTTATCTTTGTTCGAGTTCTTGATATGATATTTTAAAAGGAAAAAAAAAAGGTTAGATCTCTTCATTTAGGGTGTTCTAAGTTTCATAATTTATAATAATTTTCTTCCTCTCCCATTGCCATAATAGATTTAGATTTTTGTAAGTTAATTATAATTAATTAAACCCATCAATTATTACTTTTTTATTTATTTTTGTGGAAAGTGTAAACTGAGAAGAAAGTAGAGGTTGCGTGCAAAGCAGCTATACAAAGACAGGCTTCATATATATATTCTGCAATTCAGGTGAAGAAGATGAGACACATGACTACTGGTGAAAAATAAAGTAAAAAAAAAGTCATCAGAAAAAATAATTTTATATATATTTTTTTAACATACAGACGTCAAAAAAGAAAAGAAAAAAACATATGATATAACACAATGGGTAAGAGAAAGCCCTAAATTAAGCTCAACCTAGCCACATACACAGTCAAATTAGGGTCTACATTAATTTCTTTCTTTAGCCTTTTTACTAACCCTATATATATGTATATAATAAAAATAAAAATAAAAATAGAAATAAAAATTCATAAGAACAAACAAAACCTAACCTTTATTATTTAATTTTAATTTTTTTTATTACTTACACAAACAAAACAAAGAAAGCTACATATATATGTATGTGTGATCTAGGGTCTTTGCTTATTTATTTATTTATTTGGAATCAATTCAAAAAACTAAAACAACAAAAACCCACCAAAAAAGGAAGTTCCTTTTTCAAATTACCTTTCAAGTGTGTGAGAAAAGCTTAAATCCTCTATTTCTTGCTTTCCCTTTTGATAAACTAAAGGAAAGATTATGAGATTTGGTAATTTAGGGCTGAATTTGATGAAGAACCCTAATTTGAAGAAGGAAGAAGAAAGAGAGAGAGAGAGAGAGAGAGAGAGAGAGAGAAGAAGAAGAAGAGGGGGGTATTGAGTGGAAGTGAAAGATTGGGAGAAGCTAAGAGAGTATATTTAGTGGATGGGAAGAGAGAAAGGGTAAGGGGGGGAATGGAATGGAATGGAGGGGATGCAAAAGACAAGGATAATAAATGGTGGGTACACTAACAAAAGAATGACTATGACCCTGCATCCAATAATAATATCAGGGTTGTGGGATTGTCTCCCATTTTTATTCCATTCTTTCTTTCTTTCTTTTCTTTTTCATGCACTCCATTACACACACATATACCTATCATTTATATTTCTTTGTTTGTTTTTGTCATTAATAACTCAATTAAGGATTATACCATTTTCAATTCACATGCCAACATACAGTATATGTATGATAGAAGTATACAATTGAGAGTAGAATGATTCGAACTTTATATATATATATATATATATATATATATATATATATATATGCGTTTGGGTATAAATGAAAATGAAAAGTAAAGAAAGGATGAAAGGTTAAATAGTAAAGATCGATACATAGATTTTTGTATGGTTCATTGATAGTGTGTTAGTTACATATACGAACAGAGAGAGAGAGTGTTGTTTTATTATTAGAGAGGAATGTAGATAAATATAAATGTCAATACATCAGTAGGGTTTGTGTCGTGTTCAAATGAAAAACATATATATGTGTGTGTGTCTGATCTTTAGTTATTAATGAATATTCGTTTTTGGATTTAGGGTGTGATAAGAGTGCATGTGTGTATCAACCTCATTACGATATTAGGGTGCACACCTATGATCTTTCTTTTCTTTATTATCTTATTAAAAAAAATAAAAGAGGGTACATAGCAAAGACCGTCACTAGAGTGTAGTGGTCGTCGTAGTTGCATTCTTAAACTTTAGTTGTAAGGACTTAACGAGCACCCAATCTAATGATTGTTAGTTGAGGGGTGCTAAGGATGTGTCAATCTAGTTGAAATATATTTCAATGCACCTCCTAATCCCTCTCTTTTGATATCTTATTTTTAAAAAAACAATGATCATAGGAATTAGATCCCAATGGATAAAAATAGAATTCCTAAACTTATACAATACTTTACAACTTCTACAAGTTTAAAGGGTCTAATTTAATTTTAATACTTATAAAAGTTTGAGTGTTCAATTTTCACAATTTAAAATTCGAGGGTGTAATTGCAACCACTACGCCCCTTACTTTAATGCCTGTTTTTTAAATTTCTTTGAAAAAATGGTTTAGGGTTAGAGAATTTATATATAACATCATCTAAACCCCTTTAACCAAAAATCGTATATAACATATAATATATATACAATTTAGTTCAATGCATTTCTTACTCAATGATCTAGAATTTATAGATCAAGAATGAAATTTTGTGGAGGTATTTGAAATTATTTTATACATGATAAATTCATCAAAAGAAAGGAAAGAAATAAAAAATAATAATGATAATAAATAAATAAAAATAATAGATATGAAGGATTTATCAAGATTGTACTGACCGAGGCCATGCAACTTGCAAAATAAACCACATATATTTCTTCTTTTTTTTTTCTCTTTTTCTTTGTTACTTATTTCAAATTCAATCATATCGAATAATACTAAAATAATATATATATATATATATGAAAAAGAAAAATGTTTGCTATTATTGCGCATCAATTTATGTTTTACTTTTAACTCCAATCATCTTCTTTTAGGGTAAAATGTTTGGTAATTAAGTAAAAATGTTTAATTTTTTCAATTATAATATGATTTCCCACTTTGTGTTTGTATGATGGCATCCCTATTATTTAGTTCATCATCAAATTTGCTATCAGTAGTTATTGAATTCTCCCTCTTTATCTGAATATTGTGTACAGTGGCATGGGAAACCCAATGAAAAACAAACTAATATGGTAATTATTTTAGAATATATACAACCTTAACTATGTCAATTTGTTTTAGTGCTTACTTTTAAATGGTAATAAATGTCTTATCCATGATTTATGTTCAAATCTCTCGATTTAGTTAGATACAAAATCTTCCATTAAAGATGTTAAACGGTTTTTAAAATTTGTCGATATTTTTTATAAATAAATAACTTTAAAAATCTCATTGAATTATGACATTATACATATATATATTATTGTCTTTACATCATCTAGATTAGTATGAAGTTATTTATTTTCATTTAATGTGGGATAGAGCCCACCATTTTGGCCGTATTGTTAAGGAAATGAAGAACAATAGATTAGAGGATGTAATAATCAAATTGATGGGTTAGTACTTGTTATTCTCTTTATCAATTAATTGATATTTTTTGCTATTTTTTAAATATTATATTATATTATATTATACATATTTATTTAATTTAGGTTAGCTAGGGGTTTAGGGCAATGTGCGTGTCTAGGAGGGGTCTCCCGGCAATGTTGCTATCAATTCTTTAACCCAATTGCCTCACCATATATTATTCCACAAAACTACAAATATCAATGTCACACACGTATACTAATGTATCAATAATATATATCACACTATAATCAAATTAGTCTCTTATTGCCTTTGCATGATTGAAAACATTAAATTTACTTCCATGATTCAAAAAAGGTTAAGTATTCGTCATATAAACACCTATTGAAATCGAGATTATCAATTCTAATAGTTTGATTGTTCTCTCTACTGATCAATCGTGTGTTTTGTGGTTGACAATGAACGGTACTAATACAAAAAAAAAAAAAACGAATTATATATTAACATAGACGCAAAAGTTAGAACAAAATCTTTTATAATTACAATATTTTGACTATTTTTCTAAATCAGAAAGTTTGCCCTCACCACCCCCACCTCTCTTCCTACATTTATTCATTAATGAAACGAATGGAATGGAAGTATATTTTTTTTCCAAGAATGAAAAATGATAAGAAAGATTTTTAATTTTAATATTTATTATAATCTTGTTTATTTATGGGATAAGAGTGAGAATAATGTAACTATCCATAATGGTGTGATTATCATTTTTTTGGTCACTAATAAAATTGAAATATATATAGAGTATATAAAAGAGAGATGATGCATATAAAAGAAAGCGCATTGTGAGTATATGGAGTGAGGTTAGGGTAGGATTAACCCTATATCCACTTTAATATAATATAAAAATATATTAGTGTATATTATTTTAATATTCTTTACCCACCTATTTTTTATTTTTATTATTTTTATAATGGGAAGTATATATTCTTTAATTATACCATTAGTAATATATTCTTTAGTGTTATTTATTTTTTTAGCAAATATTCACAAAGATTCTTACACTTGGCCTATTAAATCATGAGGTGATAGTGATAAAAGAGCACGCACACAATAAAAATAATATTTTATTTATATAGCAAAATAAATTAAAATATTTACAAAATATAATAAAATTTCAGATTCTATTAATAATTGATATTGATAGACACTAATAGAATTCTATCAATATTTATTAGTGTATTAATAGATATTGTAGCCGATAGATACTGAGAGTATTCTATTATTGTCTATCATTCATAGGATCTAAAATTTTACAGTCTTTTGTAAATATTTTGGACACAATAATTTTTCCTTTTTTAAACTAGTATTGTATAAATTGTATTAGGATTCCTAAAAATGTTTTTTGGAACATAAAGATCGACCTATAAAATTAGGCAAAGTTTATTGTTTAACATTGAGAAAAAAAAATGATGAAAATTATAAATTGATCGCATTAAAAAAAATAAAAAGAAGAATTATTTAATCCACATTCACCCATCAACTTAAGCTTTTAAGTCTGTCAATGATTTAAGAATTTGTTTTATCAATTTTGAAGTCAAAAGGTTCGAATCATTCACCCCACATTAAAATTCAAGAACTCAGACTCAGTTTGATATATAACTCATCTAGTCTTTGGAACTATATACTTTGTTCTCTCATAATTTCTTTAGTCCCTCATCGGTAATATTTGAAAGAAAGTTTATAAGTGGCAGTAGTGTTTGATTATAAATGTAACTCATGATCGTTCAATTTTATCATTTTGAGGTCAATTTCTGATATTTTTTAAAATAGAATTATGGGGGGGGGGGGGGGGGGGGGGGAGAAGGGTCCCGCCAAAAAAAAAGGGTTCCCCAAAA
>JBBPDJ010000008.1:17472688-17488655 GCA_037974625.1 Cucumis cinereus
CCCCCCCCCCCCCCCCCCCCCCCCCCCCCCCCCCCCCCCCCCCCCCCCCCCCCCCCCCCCCACACAAAAAAAAAGGTGTAATAGAGGGAGGTGGGTTTGTAGTACTGATTAGTAGTGAAAGTGGCAGAAGAAAGGGCAGTGTGGGGTCCTTTTTCTTTCTAAAGTTTATATATATAATATTTATATAATATATATAATGTTTATTTGGTTGGGTTAATTCTGTTTTCTTAAGATAAAATTATATATATAAGGGTCTTTTTCTATCATTATAAATACAAACTATATATCATTTCATTAATGTGGACTCATGATCAGTATGGCTGAAAATGAGATAAAATAGAGAAATCAAGGACTCCTTAATATATAAAATATAATGTACTTTTTTTTTTTTTACTCCCCAAAAGAAAACCCTATTTCCCCTTTTCTCTCTTTTTGTTATTTTTTTTTAGTTGATCAATAGTATGGACATATAGAGCTATAGAAGGGTGTTGGGATGAGGAAGAAAATAGGGAAAGTGATGAAGTTTCTCTCGCTTTATGTATAGTGGGCCTTCGGACTACTATGTAGATCAGTGGTAGTGTGCATCCCTATCATCGTATTATATGTTGTGTGTATGATAGCTATGAATGATGTTTGCAGTCACGTAAATAGTTCAATGTGCATGTTAGTGCATTTGACTATGAGATGATGTGTGAGTCATCAAAGTACGTTGGCATATGACATACTAAGGGGGGTAAAAACCAAACTTCTTCTTCTCTAGAGAATAGATTGTGATTCAACCAAGATTTTTAATACGAATCTCAACTTTCTATTCACTCACGAGAATTAGATCGTTTAAGGAGGGACCCCTTTACACTTCTTATTTCTCAAAACTTCTTTATATGTGGTATAAGGTTGAACTAAATAGAAAAATAAAATAAAACACCAAACAACCAATTCGATCTCTTAGAACAAGAAACTATGAAAATTGGTCCTTTTATTATCATGACAGATGGAGCATAGAATTCTAGCTTTGTAGATGCATTTTCGGGTTATTGTCTAACATAGGAACTAAGCCCTAAGTATATATATATCATTAATTAAGAGATTAAAATTTTGAATTCTTCATTCCACCTATAGTTATACAACTTATATTATATTAAAAAGAATATAATATCATATTAAGTTTACTCTTTTTTATTTCTCATCCATCATTTCGTTTATTTTAAAATTTCACAATTAATTATCAATCAAAATCAAAATATTGTCCGATTATTAGTTAATATATATTCTCAATCGAAAGGTCAAATATTCAAATTTCCACATTCGCATGTTGTTGAACTAATAAAGTTCCAAAACTAATGAGAATATAATTTGTGGGCATATGGGTTTTTTTCCAACCCTTCAAATTTAAACTTTTATTTTAATTTTTATTTTAAAAGTTTGGTAAAGTTAGCCTAATTTGATAGTAATTAATATGTACAATAAACGGAAGTTCGAAACAATAAAAATAAAAATCAATAATCTCAATGACTAAGAAGTATGACCTTGCTATAAAGGTAAAACATGACATCCCATGTTACATTAACTAAAGATAGTCTTATTTAAGGATGATTTCATTTTTATTTATTTTCTTTGAATTTCTTTATTTAGTTTTCACCGCTCTTAGAAAAAACACTTTAATTTGTAAACATTCTATTAACAAAATACGTACTTTTTAAAACTTCGTTTGATTTTTTAAAACAGCTTTAATTTTATTTAAGAGAATAAAATGGTTATTGAACGAAAATCGTTTCGTCTCGAAAAATTTAACTTATAATTCAAAGAAAAGTGAACAAAAACCAATTTAAAGTTAAATATGTATCAACAAAAATGGGGCATTTGATTTGATAATAACTGATAATATTGCTGTATGGCTTCGTAGTGACAAGTCTGTATGTGGATCCCATTGGATAGTTGATGTTTTCAAGGAAAGTCAGTGCATGTGCATACACAAAGCTTCCCTTTTTTAAATAGTTAAATAAATACCTCAAAATACCAATACCTTATGTGAATTATACATTATTAAATAGTTGGATATTATTCCGAAATTGAAAAATTTTTGACACTTAAATCACATAATTCAAGACCAAACATATTGGCATTTTAACACCAATTTGAAGGGAAAAGGAGTAAAATTGCAAAAAACACCATGAAGTATGACATATTTCTGTAAGTGTTAAAATTAGAGCCTAAAACTTACATAATTGAAAAAATTGCAACAGTTTTATAAGCACGGGGGTTCAATTTAAGAGTTTGATTTTTATCATTAAAAGTTTAAGGTATAGTTGCAACTTGTCATTGTTAAAAGAGAGATTTTATGTATACAAGCCAACATTGGGCTTAACCTAGTTTCTTAAAAAAGGGACCCTATACTAGGCAAGTAAGCCCAAAGTTATATGAGAGTAGGCCCAATAGGGCCCACCAGACAAGATTCTGATTCTTATTCCATTAGAGTAACCTCATCCTCCACCAAATGTTCTTTGACAGGTAGGCAAGAAGCCCTTTCACAAAGTTCATTTGGCCTATTCTGCTATGCCATATGTTAAGACAATCATATTCAACTTTTTCATGATAAATTTGTGATGGGAAATAATATCTGTGATTGAATGTTCAAAGAAGCGACTTTTTGTAAACTACAAGTATTGATAACATTAACGTACATGAGCTTAATTCAACGATCATTGTCATGATTTTCTTTTCTAGAGGTTGAAGGTTAGACCTCATCTTGAAGTTGTACTAAATAACGATTCAGAAATAATGTCAAAAAAGTATTTAGCTAAAATTAGTTCATTATAATTAAAAATTAACAGGAGTAAATGAGAGTTGGAAGTTCATGAGATATTAAAGCAAAAGGCTTTTGAGTGATGCATGAGCTTCCTTGTGAAAGACAGCCTCTTTAATCAAAATGACATGTGAATGGCATTAATTATCACTATATTCACTTTGAATCAAAGACCACACCGCTCTCATTCATTCAATTCACAGTTTTATGGCAAATTTGTGTTTAGAATTCATCTTCAAAACAAAGAAAAATGGTAAAATTATCAGAAAAGTCAGATTCTACCTCCAAGTTTTGATCCTGCAGCGCCCTTCTTCATGCATTCAAAATGAAAGAGTTATCCTTCTTTCTTTTCAAGAATTCTCTGGCTGCAAAGATGAGGAAAGGCTTCAGAACTTTCTGCAATGGCGACGGTTCGACCTCCACTCTCAACCAACAAAAAACCAACCAGGATCAGTTCCCCATTTCGCCCGATCTGCACTGCAGACAAACCCCGCCAACCTTGGAGGAGATGATTTTGCAGTTGGAATTAGAGGAGGAGACAGCAAGAAGAGCAAAACTCTACAACTACGATGAGATGCGGGGCAGGATGTCGTGTGTAAACAACTCGGATATCCTACGATCTGCACGAAATGCTTTAAATCAGTATCCTCGGTTTTCTCTTGATGGAAAGGATGCAATGTATCGATCTTCATTTAGGAACTTGGATGCTGCTGAAAGGGCTGGGAGGAAATCAGTTTGCTGCGAGTATGGTCTCAAAGGGAGAGTTCACGATAATGGGTTCAATTTGACACTGGAGACAGCCTTACGGTTGCCATCAACGATAGCTGGGGAGAATGTTGTGTGGCGCAAACCAGGAGTGGTAGCCAAGTTGATGGGTCTTGAGGCAATGCCGATGCCGCTGAATGCTAGAAGTAGCAAAGCAACATTGACCTCCATTTTGAAGAGACAGAGTCTAAGGAAGAGAGCTAAGAGGCAAGAAAAAGAGAGAAGATTTTCCATGGACTATCCTGGTTCTGATGGCACTATAACAGGAAGGTTAAGTTCTTGCAGTTCAAACAATGGGTGCTATGTCGTGAAGCCAATTGCAACAGAATCAGCAGCATGGAGAGCCAGAGAATTCCTTTAGGTTTTTATTTCCCACTGGTGCAAAATAATGTCCCAGAAATCACAAAGACGAACTCCATATTTTAGCCATTACGTTGAGGTGGGATCCTGCACTAGCCATAATGCAAGTGGTTCTTGAGGCACTCAAAAATCTGTCAACAAAACAAGAGAACAGTGTTTTGTTTATCTTTAAATACATAAAAAGAACAAACCAAATTTCTGATAGTCACCCACTGTTTAGTGGTATGCTAGTGAAACTGGACATAGATCTTTGTGGTTGTAGTATAGCCGTATAGGTAAACATGTTGTCAGATACATGTCAAAAGTCAAAACAATGCTTATGAATATCCAAGTTGAATGTTATTATCAACTGCTAGTTCTAACCTGAATATGCTGCATTAAAGCAACAATCAAAATGCAACACTTCGAAAAGAGTTATCGTCTCGACCATAAGAATTTTTTGGTCCCTGAGAAAGAAGGAACCAATAATCTTCAAATCTTCAACTATAGAAAGAAAAAAAATAAAGTATTCTCTCGATGAAAGACAGTTTTTTTTTGTTTAACCTGTATCAATTCAAGATACAGAGAACTTACTTTTCAACAATTTCAGATATAAAGTGGTTGTTGACATTTGAATTTTAGACAGTCATTTCTTCCTTTCTATAGTCGTTTGCTTTTTAGATATAGCAACATCCTCCATCAGTTTCCTATCGAAGTGCAAGCATAAATACTTAAAACGATGGACAAAATCTCACTCCTAACTTCCAGAATAATCAATCTGTTTTTTATAACCAAGTTGACCTTAAGTGAAAATTGATCAAACTTAGCATGATGACATAATCCCAATCTTTCGGAACCTTTTTTATTTTACATTGTTACCTCCTTCGATCAACATTGATGCACCTGAAGTAAATATCCAAAGATCACTGGTGGCATCTTCAAAGCCAGGAGAAAATAGCTATAGTTTAAAGGAATCATCACTTCACATGGTGACATTCGCTTCTCTAAATTATTGAAATATGATCAATGATGACCAAGCGAATGTACCTGCCAACAAACATCAAACACTCAAATCCAGCTAAGGCCAGGCAATTTTCCTCGTTCTTTTTCTGTCATTGTATCCCTTAACTTGTTCACATCACCCCATCTCCCACCTCCAGCATAAATATTAGAGAGCATTACTTTATAAGCAGTTTTGCCAGGATCATTTTCTATGAGCCGTTCAGCAACAACTTCTGCCAGTTCAACGTTCCCACAAGCATCACAGCAAGAGAGTAGAGCTCCCCAAATACCGGAGTCTACAGGCTCTGGTAAGGACATGACAAGATTGTAAGCCTCTTCTAATTCCCCAGTCATTCCAAGAAGTTTTACAATGTAAACGTAATGCTCTGTTCTGTATTTGATGCAAAACTCATCTTTCATCCGTTTGAAAATCTCCTTGCCAACAGAGTTAAGACCAACATGGCAGCACGCACAGAGGAGAGCACAGAAAGTGGACTCATTAGGCACTAAACCAATGCCCAACAACTCCTCAAACATTTCCAATGCCTTTGATGCAAGTCCATGCAAACCAAGTCCCCATATTACACTATTGTATGTCGAGATACTTTTTTGTGGCATAATGTGAAAAACACGAATTCCTAAACTCAAATAACCACACTTGGAATACATGTCTATGAGGGAAGAAGATATCATCTCGTCTGATTCTATCCCTTGTCGAAGAACATAACCATGTATCTCAATTCCATGCCTTATGTTGGTCGATTGAGCAGTAGCAGCCAAAATGCTGGCAATTAAAATAGAATCCAGCTTCTTACCCTGCATATTCAGTCTCTGAAAGAACAACATTGCTTTCCTAAATTCACCAGCTTGAGAATACCCAGTTATTAAAGCCGACCATGTAACTAAGTCAGGCTGTAACAAACTACTAAATACTAAATATGCTGAATCCATGCAATTACACCTCGAATACATACTCACAAGTGCACTAGCTACATGCTCATTAGAGTCAAAATTACACTTGAGGCAAAGTCCATGAATACCTTTCCCAGTGCTCAGTAGGCTGGGTTTTGCTATACCCGATGCCACACCAACTACCGTGTATCCATCCGGATGTTTTCCCAGATTCCTCATCCTAGAAAATAACAAGAGTCCCTGATTCCAATACCCACAATACCCAAATCCACAAATGATTGAATTCCACATAACCAAGTCTGGACGTGGCATTCCATCAAACACTTTGCTAGCCTCTTCAATAAGGTCTAGATTTGAGTATGCAGTCACTAGAGCGCTGCAACAAATAGGATCTAATCCAAACCCAGATACTAAAACTCGTCCATGAACAAGTTTAAGCCATTCTCTATGGAAGTTCTCAGAGCATGCCCTTATAATGCATGAATAGGTGAAGTTATCGGGCCAAGTCTCAGTTCCAGACATTGTGAGGAACAGAGATAATGCATCCCCGAATTTATGGGCTTTGGCGTAAGCTCGAATGATTGAGTTCCAGAGGTAGACACTTCGGTTGGGAGTTTTGTTGAACACATGGCGGGCATAATCGAGTTTACTATTGATGGAGTAGAGTCTAACAATTCTAGTTGCGTAAAATGGGTCGCAAGCAAGATGGGATTTGGTAATAAAAGCATGCAGTTCCTTTGTTCGTAAAAGAGTTAGAAAACTCTTGGAAAGCTCCGTCGTGAGGATATGGAGATTAAACGACATGAAAAGTTTTAGATCGTTAACTTTCAACCGTTTTCAGTGTACAACTCTGGTCCTCTATGAAGAAAGATGGTCGAAGAATGACATGCAAATTGAAGAAAGAATCATAGTATCTTGAGTGGCCATTGGATTACAAGTGTCAGATGTTTGACTCAAACGTATCTTAGATGTCCTTAGACAGGACATCTCCAGACTTTTTGGATACTCGATCTTCTCAGATATGGATTTTCTGAATTATCGTACCGTCGAACTATGTATTTCCAGTTATATTGTTCTTGTGTTTATTTATTTTTAAAATGTATATATATATATATATATATATATATATATATAATCAGATGTAAATTTAAATTAATACTATTTATCTTACAAAAAAAAATCTCAAGCGAATATATATTACTTTGTACAGAAAAATAATAAATAAAAATTATTTCAAAGGTCAAGAGTTCTAAAAATATTTTAAAACATAGCAAAATTTTAGAATTTATCAATTTATACTTAACTTCTATCATTAATAGATTCTAAATTTTATTATATCTCTAAATATTTTGAGATCATAATTTTGATATAAAAAAAAGCTATTTCGAAGGTGTTTGGAACAAGGAGTTTGTTATTTTTATTTTAGGTTATTATAATTGAGTTATAATAGTTTGTTGTTTGAAAGGTAAACTATTTTAGTTTGATAAGGAAATAGTAAACACTTTAACAAAGGATAAAATATGATTAATTTAGAATAGTAAAAACTGTAACAAATAGTAAATATTGTAGCAAACGAAGACTTTGAAATATTGTTAGTCGTAGATAATTGGAGATAGTAAGGAGAAGGTTATTATAGACAGATAATCCTTGTCCCAAATGGTCAACCATGATATGAAACGAGTAACTTTGTAGACCCATTCGAAGCAAGTTGTGTCATATGGAATTTGAAAAATCCTTCCAAGCTTGGACATCGACTAACCATCTAACCGATGTAAGGATATGAAAATTTAAAATGTAAAGTGATATGAACTTTTAATTATGAACTATCAAATTCATACATACCAGAGAAGATCTCATCGTGCTCAAATCAACTACATCAAAATATTGGTACAAAAGTCTCCGATGTAAATGCCCATCATTCCTGTTTACAGCGTATTTCTTGTGTACAAATTGTTGAAAACAGAAAAGTCTTGAAACAGAAGATCGATCTGTACGTTCCAATTCTGAAGCCGAATCGAAATAAAAAACCCAGGTTTTAAGAAGTATGGCTTAATCCTAGGTGTTTCTTATCGAAATTGGTTAGACTTCAAGGTCGTCAAGAACTCTACACGATGGGTTTTTATGTGTCAACAACATTGATGGCCCATGTTTTTATCTTCCTCCATGTCATCTACTACGTCCCTGCATCATATGTACTTGATATTCAGTAATTTAACCTAAGCTCTAGGAAGAAGTTAGAAAGCCTCAATGACTAGCTCATATCTATCTTTGAAATTTAATATCTAGTGCTAAGAAACGCTTATCCTCCCCCAAGGCAATGTTTGGTGCGACAAGAAAAATGTACAAGAAAGAAAAGCATTTAGGCTTTTTCTTTACCTCGTCAGATTATTTACACCAGTTTCTTCACTAATGTTCGGTCGTTTTCGGTTTTCTTCAGAATCAGAATCATAATCCTCACCATTCCAGATACGGCGTTTGGGTCTGCGTTCAATGTTCTCTTCAACCTTACAGCCAAAGAAACCAACATGATATCAAGAGAAGAAAGCGCTACATAAAAACATAAATTACGAAGCAGTGTGCAGGGTATTATAATAGTAGAAGTAACTAAAGTAAAAATTATGGTGCAGGGCTTTTGTAACCTCTTCTGGAACTTCAGAGGAGGGAGTCATCTGGAAAGGTACACTGGGTGCATGAGGGAGTCTAGTGAGTTGCTCCAGCAGGGTGTTCCTAGAAGAAGATATGAGGAAGCAACTTGTCTATATTAGATTTTCAGTCAGACAGCATCAAACAATAACAGTTCTTAAAACCCAATACGTATTTGCCATTTATTGAATGAACAAGAAGTGATCCAGTCTCGTAGATATGAGTTATCCATTATGGAACAATGCCAATGTTAACTAGTGACTAGAACTAAGCATGTTAAATTTTAAACCACACAAGCATTTGGAACATTTCTGATATGATTATTGATTGTTTTTGGGAAAGGAGCGTTTCCACTAAGATTATCAACAACAAAAGAAACTAAATTTAAAATGTCCAAATGCTACAAAATGAACAACACTTAATCAAAAGTTACCTTATCTTTTCCATATCTTTAGGAGAATTTAGATTTTCCATATTCGATGGTTCTATGTGAAGCGCGTAATCAGGTCCAAAATACTCAAAATACTCGTTGTAAGGCAATTTATTGTCTGGTTCAACTCCAACAGCAACTGCTGTCTGTTGAGAGAAATCCCCACAAACGCAAACTTGTAAGGATGCATCCTAATCCTACAAGGTAAAATTAAATATACATGGACATAAAGAAAGAGAGAAACCTCGTAACACCAGCAGCGAGCAACATTGCGGATTGTGTATCCTCCTCCACCTAATACCATTAAAGGAACATTAAATGATCTCAAGAAACGAAGACAATCTGCATGGCCCTTTACAGATAGGTTGAAGCACCCCAACCTATCACCAGACAATGAATCAGCTCCACATTGGAGTACTACTGCATCTGGCTGATACACCTCCATAACTTTTTGAATAAGTGGCCTAAACAGACCACGAAAACTGTCATCATCCATTCCATCATTTAAGGGGACATTAAGGGCATAGTTTTTACCAGTCCCTACTCCAACATCCTTAATGTGCCCAGTCCCTGGAAAGAAATCCCCAAATTTATGAAAGGAGACCGTCATTACTCTGTCAGTAGTGTAAAATGCCTCCTCCACGCCATCACCATGATGGACATCAATGTCAATATATAGTACACGCTGCACAATGATATCGAGCAGCTTAGAGAATGAAGCATAGCTAAAGCTATAACAGGACGATCTAATGCAATGGACTATGAGATTGAGGATAAATGTTCTCAGAACTGCATGCTCAATGTAACCCCATTCCCGGACCCGAAATCCCAACAGAATTAAGGTAGAGCACAAAATCACAGTACAAAAATAGCAAAAGAATAGAAGATAGTGAATGTGCAATCCAGCAAATAAAAAAGCTTCATTTGTAGTGCAGAACAAGGAAGAAAGTATCCTTCTTAAGAAGATTACCTTGTGATACTTCAGCAGCTCAAGAATACCCAATACAATATCATTGACGTAACAGAAACCGGAGGCCTCAGACTTCTTAGCATGATGAAGTCCACCAGCCCAATTGATAGCTATATCAGCATCGCCGCGATTGAGCTTGACGGCAGCACCAATGGAGCCGCCAGCAGAGGCTTGGCAGAAGCCAAATAAGCCATCAAAAACTGGGCAGTCCTCGCCAACATTAAAGCGCTTGAGATGGCGAGAGAAAGCGTGATCCGACAGAGTTTCGGGGCTGACGGAGGCGAGGAAATCGACATAGTCATCGGAGTGAAACCTCCGGATATCCTCAGTACCAGCAGGGTAGGGCCGGTTGATCTCCATTCGACGGTGAAGGCCGTAGTGAACGATGAGATTATGGGCCATGCGGATACGGTGAGGTTTCATCGGATGGCCTTGGCCGTAATAGTAATCGCCGATTGTGGGCTCGTAGAAGTAGGTCACACGGCGTTTCCGACCATCGGGACCTGATGGAAGTGAAGCGCCGCCGTGAATGTCATCGGACATATCCACTGTCACTTTCCCGCCGCCCAATCGACGACTCCGGTAGCAAATTGAAGTAAATCGAAAAACACAAGAGAACTGAAGAAGAATCCGCAACAGCCAAAAACCAATGGAGTAAGACAACGGGCGTGGGAAGAATGGTTTAAAGAACAAATAGACATTGTATGGGCCTTCTCACATGTTCAAAGCCCGAAATGGGCCCATGTTTTCTGGACGATTGCTGGGCTTTATCGGCCCAATAATAACTCTGTTTAATGGGCCTTCAATGAGCATGCCCATGAGGTAAAGAGATTAGGGCTCTAGCTTGTGAGCATTAGACTGAAAATATTATTTTTAGATATAGTATCATTGTCAAAGAATTTGTAAATATAGCAAAGTTTAGATTCAATTTTTAAAATCTATCAGTGCTAGACTATATTGGTAATATGAGGTTATTGTTGATAAAGTATCGAGTTTGCTATGGTTTCTAAAAGAGTTTGCAATCTCTATACGATAACTATTATAGACGATTACCCCAGGAAAACTTGAAGTCCACGAGCAATCTCATTCTCAAAGTGTGGTAGGCTTGACACTGCTTCAAGAAACATAACTTTCACACAAGTTAGCTTTAAAAGCAAGACCAAACCAGGAGAAGTGGGCTAGCGATCAAGCCCACGAGAAAGCCAATAACAACAAACTCGTGCTACTTTCTCACGCCAACAACTACCATTATGTCGAAAATGTCTCACAAATTTATCAATAAATAACAATTAAAATGAAGTCTAAGTTCCATAATGCTCACAAAGATAGTCATGTTTACGAAGCCGATAAGTAATAACCAACCATGCCAACAAGAGTTTAGCTCAACTGGTACTGCGTGTATCTGACAATCAAGAGATCCTCCGTTCAAATCTTCTCACCTCTCATCTGTACTCTTTTTTTAACCAAAAACTAAAGTAATTATAGAAAATAATTTTTTTTCTTTGGAAAAAAAGAAAAAAAAAACTTTTTGAATGATTTGAAACCTAAGGTATTTGGTTGTGAAGGCAAAGGTAATTGAACTTTTTTTGACTTTTGATGGGAAAATGTGGGGATTAGTTACAGCCTAAAAGGGACATTGGAATCTTTATATTATTCAAATCAATTCAACCTTAATAAAGTGTTCTTTGTTAATAACCCATTTTTTAAGTTAGCTTACACCAATTATATGATAAGATATATTACTAAGATCATATAATATCTATAACAAAAATCTCTCCATCTAATTAATTAACTAAAATACATTTTTTTCATCGTGTCTAAGCTTGAAAATTATTATTAGTCGGTGACGTTCAAGTTAATTAAAAGCACGATTTTGATTAAGTTAGAGGTTGAATCTCCCTCTAAATATATAAGTAAGGTTACAAGTTTCAAAAGTTTTCTTTCAGTTTTTATCACATTCATCTTGGTTTTTTATTTTTATTTTTATTTTTCCATTGAATATTACTTTTAAATTCTTATCCTAATAATATATATGTTTTTTAACCGAGAACACAGATAAAAAAAAAGGTTAAAATACAATTGTGATTCGATTCCTATACGTTGAAAGTTGTTTAATTTTATTCCTTGTACTTCAATTCTTCAATTCTAATCATCTTACTTTTTTAAAATAAATTTTAAATTTTAGCTTCAAATAAGATTTTGACATTCGTTTGAATTGTCTGTCAAAATGATCGGTGTAACTCTTTAACAAAATACGTAGCAGGTAGTATTTCATATAAAATTGGGAAGATATTTTATTTGAAAAATTATAATTGAAATTAATTTAGAATCTTAAGACCAAAATAAATTATTTTGGACATTAAAAATTAATATTATGCTAAAAGAACAAAAGAAAAGAGTAATCAATAATAATCATGATACACTTTTGATGAGTGATAGAACTTTTAATTAATTATGTTAAATGATTCATTGAATTCAAATCAAACCCTATTACATTCTTTAAAAGTAATATCACATCAAATAAAACTTCAAATTCATAATAATATTTTTCCCATCTACTTAGATTAATTAGAGAAAAATGATTTTAAAAAATTATATATTTTAAATAACAAGACTAATTCTATATGTGCTTGACAAATTGTTATCTATGTTTACCATGATATATAGATAGTACTATTTCGCAGTCCATCGTACAAAAACAATGATATTTTGTTATATTTTATAAATAATTGAGTTCATTATTTTGTTATATTTAAAAATAATCGTGAAAAATTATTTCTATTTATATTCATTTGATAACAACGGTTTAAAAAAAACTTAACGATATGTTTTAAAAGCTATTTTAAGAGAAAATAGAGAATTAATAACTCGAAATAATTAACGATGGAATATAATGTATTTTTGTATATATAATATTCAAATTTGGGGGACGACCAAATAATAATAATGTTGTGTATTTATTTGACATGGACAAAGTTAATTTTCACGTGTGATCCAAGATTTTCGTGGCCCCATTACCATTAAATTTATTTATTACAATTAGAGAAGAGTATAAAGCATGGTATGAAATCTTAATTTTAAAAAATAACATATTTTATTATTCTTTTTCCCTAAAATTGAGGTCCAAAGAATGTTTTATACGTAAAATAAAATTTATTAGACACAATCTTAAAGTCCGATAGATATTTTAAAAGGTGCATAAATTCAAAAATCTCATGAACGTTTTAGTTTGGAGGTTGTTGGAAGGGTTCGGTATTGGGTTGAGGAAGTTTGATGTTGATACAGCTTAGTTCGAGAAGTGTTCCAGTGCATGCAGGAACATGGTCTAAATTATCGGAGATTAGAATGATTGACTAATTTTTCAGTGATTCCAAATCTATGTATTATATAGATAGGAGGTGAAAGTACTTGAAACTGAAGGTAAAGGTAAAAGAACTCAACCTCGAGTGATTAGGTCAAAATCCTCCAATGATGAGAAAATCGAATACGAGTGAGGTTGTCGTATTTTTTAATCATCTAGATTCTAATATGTCTAGATTTGGTAGAGGTTCTTCTTCTTACAAATTCTAATAATAATATGAATTTAAGAACTTATTTTTAATTAAAAAAGAATTATGGAAAAATGTATGGATTGGGAGAAAGGGAGAGGGATGAGGAGGGAATGATTGCTAAGGAAAAGACCGACAGAAGAGTGTAGAGGGCAGTAATTGGGGAGGGGGCGGCCGTACACTCAGTGCTGAATGGAGAGAGAGATTTATTATTATTATTTTTTAATATCTAACCACGTGGCAGTCTTAGAGCCCATCACCAAAACCTCCAACCAATCATTGAGCTTGAACCTTCGTTGAGGGTGAAGAATACTACTATTTCATTATTTTTTGTACCGCCAGGTGTACACTTCTTTTTCAAAACTATTGCTCCGTATTTCTTGCCACGTGGATTGTGTAACACCCCTATTTTTATTAACCCTATTCAACTCAATAAGTATCCAATTTTAATTTTATAAAAAAAAACATTTTTTCCCTTAAACTTTCATCAAATTATCAATTTATTGTCTAAGCTTTATTTACTTCCTATATTTTTAAATGTACCTCAATTTAATTTCTAAGGTTTAAAAAATAACTATTTCATTTGTATACTTTACAATATTATAACGATTTAGTATTTATTGTAAGAAAAATTAGTATGAATTGACGGGAATCAAATTTATTTAAAAGTTATAAGGACCGACCCAAAAGGTTGACTATAAATTAAACCCAAAGTTTATTTGACTAAATATAAAGGTAAACTCTAAGAAGGTACAAATTATACCTTTGTGTTTTACTTATTGTATACCGTTTGAGTCACTAAACCACCGAAAAGTTAATTAAACAAAGAGTTTTTATGAAACCTATTTCTATATAGTTGAGAGGAGGTTTTAGATACAATGAAATACATCTCAAATTCTCTACTCTCTGTAAACGAATATGCTAACTTGATCATCAGAGAGTTGGTGGTCGTCCAATAACCCTACCGGTACGAGTTTTTTTTTTCTTTCTTGCAAGGTGATCGTTCAATCCCTTCCAAAAATTACAAATTCCTTGCTAGTTGATAACAATTAGATAATGTCACGTTGGATATAAATATTAACATGTTGGCTTCTTAGATATGTATTGAAAGTTTGAAATCGTGTAAGTTGGCATAAATGGGAATTGACAAGTGGATTGCGAAATTCAAATTGATGATTTTTTTTAAGTTAATAATTGTTAAAATACACCAAAAGTTTAGAAATTAAATTTATTATCAATTAAAATTAGATTAAAACTCTATTTTTCTTCTATCTCCCGCTATATATATATATATATATATATATATATATATATATATATAAAGAATAGTGGTTAACTGTGTACTGCTTTATTTTACACTTATCTAATATGATGATTAATGTATATAAGTTTTTATTCAAAATTAACAAGAATTATCAATAACATTTGGAAGGTAGACAAAGATAATCTTTTAGATCATCTATTGTTTAATTACTTTTTAAATTGATTAAATAAAACAATTTGACTTCTTAGAAAAGTGAAAAACATTTTGGAACATAGTAGAGCTTTTAATAAGAAATAAAAAAGTAAAAAATAAAATCCACGTACATCATGATTACATCACGAAAAAAAATGGAATTTGCTTAGGAATGTTAATCCAAGTAATATAGACTCAAATTTAGTTACAATAACTTAATTTAAACGTTCCAATCATACTTCTGCTCTTTTACAAGACACACACCATTATTTAATATATTACAATTTCTGTAAATAAGTTTTAATATTAACTCCAAATTTTTTTTTTATAAAAAACGTGTATAACTCGGCTGACATATAATTGTTGGGTTCGTAATTGAGAGATTTGTAATTGAAATCTCTCTAACTGTATTGTACTGATAAAATATACGTATGATCAAATAAATGGAAAATGTTAAAACTCTTAACTTTGACAAAATTAGATATTTACAAAGTTTAATGAGATGCAAGATTGGTCGGTTAGTAACTCACCACTTTAGGGTATGTTTGGGGCATGGAGTGGGGTGGAGTGGAGTGGGCTATAATAGTCCACTCCATGTTTAGGGCAAAGATTATTTTAGTTGGGGATTAGGATTAGGATTAAAATAACTCACATGCTTTTACTATTCTTTAACCCTAGAAGTATTTGTTTCAAGGGTTGGAAAGTTCGTCGACCAACTTTTCGACACCACCTCCAGTGATCGTCGCCGGCCAACTTTTCGACACCACCTCAGGCGATCGTCGTCGGCCAATCTCCGACCACCACCTCCGGCGATCGTCGCCGGTCAATCTCCGACCACCACCTCCGGTGATCGTTGTCGACCAATCACCACCACCACCTCTCGGCTAACTTCTAACAACCAACTTCGATGACCACCGCCAACCAACCTTCAGTTGCCACCGATCAACCTTGAAAAATTTTAATAAAAATATTTTAAAGATATAACAAATCAAATAAACTTATATGTATAAATACTTTTTTTTAAAAAAATTGAAACTCATTTGTGTTTTTTTATTTTAAGAAGTTTTTATAAAAAAATGTTTAAATAAAAATGAATTTT